>VDFB02112444.1:0-29981 GCA_007258455.2 Sequoia sempervirens | reverse complement strand
GTAGCAGCTCTCGCAAGCATGTAGTTTGTTGTTGGCTGGAACCTGGATTATGGGGGCAATTCCATTAATCTGCAAGGAGATCCCAAACAATATTGAGTGAAGGATAAAAATGAGGACAGTTTGCAATAAATATATAATAGCTTTCTATGAACTCTTAACTTATAGGCAACAGACTTATTCTATTACCTCTGACAACATTGACAAGACATGGAAAAATTAGATCTAAATAAGATGCAAGAAGATGAGGAAAGCTCCAGGAATTCAGCAATTCTATCAGCAGTAACAAGAGTTTAATTTTTAGCACATTATTTCTACTTCACACAATGGAACTATCAACACTGTTTAGTTTCAACTTGCTCTGGAAAATAAATAAAGTAATGCCCACAGGGCCAGAGCCCAGATAGTGAGAAAAATGCTCACAGAGAGGGCCCACCATAATTCAATACCTACTGGGTGCAATTGGGACTATGTTTGATCCTGTTCAGTCCCTGTTGGGTGCTGTTGGGACTGCGTTCAATCTACATGTGACTTCAACAAAATTTTTTCTTTGTTTCTTTTAACTCTCCTCAACCGGTTATTAATAGAAGAGAACAACATCCATGTAATTAATAGAACATATTTAAACATCTAAAGGATGTTTCCCAATATTGAGGAATGTTTACATGATACCTATGAATATGCCAGCTGGAGCCTCCTTACATCTGGAAATATAGCATTTCATGTCTTGAAGATGGGGAAGTGTTTTTGATGCTGGAGATGCGTATCTAGGGTTGGGGCATAAGTTAACTGGTAACTTTTGATTAGACCTATATTGTTTGTATATGACCACCCTACAGTCATTTTTTCTGGCATAAAATTAGCTCTTAGTAATCTAAATTAATTTAAGAAATGCAGAGTACTTTCTAGAACATAACAAGTGGTGTGGAAGCATGCCGCTAAAAAATGCAAGGCCTTTAGCTCAAAATGCAAAATACTATTTAAGGTATCAATAAATATAATGATTGAGTATCAAAACCATGGTATCATTCTTACAAGCTTTTCCTTATGTTTTCAATATCTTTTCACTGGAGTCCCAATTTTTTGGTGACTATTTTTGCTTAAAACCCTCTGCAGTCCTTAATTTGTTCCCAGAATTCACCTACCTGCAGTCACTTGATTTGCGTCTTGAATTCACCCATCTGATCATTGCCACATTTATCTCTTGGATAAATTTGCATGTGAAAATCATTTCTTCTAGGTTTATTTAAAAGAAATATTAAGTATAAGACCTAGATTTTCTCGGAGGGAAAGAATGTTTATTATTTTTTAATTTTTTAATTCTAAATTTTTTTAGCAGAGAGAAAAGCCCTATTCTAGGAAAATGAAGCATCTCTTACAAGCTTTTGCTTATGTTTTCAATATCTTTTCACTGGAGTCCCAATTTTTTGGTGACTTTTTCTGGTTAAAACCCTCTGCAGTCCTTAATTTGTTCCTAGAATTCACCTACCTACAGTCACTTGATTTGTGTCTCGAACTAACCCCTCTAATCACTGCAACATTTATCTCTTGGATAAATTTGCATGTGAAAATCATTTCTTCTAGATTTATTTAAAAGAAATATTAAG
The DNA here is from genome assembly GCA_007258455.2 of Sequoia sempervirens. NCBI lineage: Eukaryota > Viridiplantae > Streptophyta > Pinopsida > Cupressales > Cupressaceae > Sequoia > Sequoia sempervirens. The sequence goes on along the minus strand of VDFB02112444.1, from coordinate 28,377 downwards.
TATAAGACCTATATTTTCTGGGAGGGAAAGAATGTTTATTATTTTTTAATTTTTTAATTCTAAATTTTTTTAGCAGAGAGAAAAGCCCTATTCTAGGAAAATGAAGCATCTCGAGTTTGGGAAGGTTCTAAGAGAAACTGATGATAGACTTTATTTGCATTTTTCACTTTATTAAAGAATCAATCTTTGAATTTAGAACAACAATATATTTGTAAAGCCATTAATCCACCTATAATTTAACGAGTTTATTAGGGGCTCTTGTTCCTCATTGATTTATTTTTGGTGAAGGATTCATCCTTCTACCTTGCTGGTAACACTGATAATGGGTCCTTAAACTCTGTTATACATGACATATTTCACATTTTTTAAACCTTCTGTTTCGGTTTTCTTATAAATATTGCTACTATGTCTTGAACATTAAATTGTTATTGATGTTTCATAATGACATATTTCACATTTTTTGAACCTTCTGTTTGGTGGGTAATTTCACACTATATATAGCCTATCGGCTAAATTATAAACTGAAAAGCAATATATTAATACAAATTTAATAAGATGTTAATATAATAATATATATGTATATGATTATCATTTTTATAAATTAATTTAAGGATTTAAATGTTTAATTTAATTTTTCATGGGTTTAGAGAAAGTGATATAGAAATACTTTCAATTGCATTTTAGTATTTTCTAAATTTTCATGTAATTTATTTATTCCAAAATTTTTGGTGTCTAATGCATCAAAGAAATTTGATGTTTGTTCATTGGACTAGGAGTTAAGATGTCACAAAGTTATGTAACTAAAGTCAATATTTTATTTGTGTAGTGGGTCTTGTGTAACTTTCACTATTTTTAATATATTTTATAACAAACTTTCATGGAGGGGTTATCAACTATTTTAATCAAAGGGATGTTGGTTTGGTATTTTTGTTTATATTATGATAAAAAATTTCTATCATGAAAATTTCATTAATTATTGTACTTAGTATATTTGAGACATCCTTATAAAGTGTACAATTAACAATTTTAATTGAAGAAAAGCTTTATTAATTAAAATGAAAAGACAAGACTACATGATGTTGCTCCAGAAGTAGACTATTGATTATTTTATGTTTGTCTCAAATATTTTTTTAGTTGTTAGAATATGATAAAATTGTATTAGGAGGGGGAATGGATCATAAGGTTAGCTAGGAAGAGACAATGGGTTAGAGGGTGAATGATGAGATAATAATAAAAAGTATTATGAGGGTAATGTGTAAAGGACAATTGAAGAGTGGATAATCGAATGAGACTAGAAGGGGATAATGGGACAATATCAACAGGGGATAGTGGAATATAGGGTGAAATAAGAGAGAGTAATGGGATGGGAATAGAAGGGGATAATGGAACACAAGATATAATAGTATAGATTAATGGGATCGACAAGGATGGGATAATGAAACATATGGTGAACTATTATAGGTTAATGGGATGGTATTAAAAGGGAATAATAAGGGTGAAATAAGCGAGGGTAATGGGATGGGAATAGAAGGGGATAATTGAACACATCATATAATAGTAAAGATTAATGGAATGTGTAAGATGGGGAAAATCAATTAGCAAAGATCAAGTGACAACCACAACACTATCTAAGCTAAAAACCCAATCTAAAACAAGAGAAAATAAAAAAAATGAGGAATAAAATGCAAGCATTCAAATTAGAGTACTCTCCATATTGAAATTGAATTACTTCTCTTGTCTCTCCTCAAACAACCTTTGCAAGTTTTCCCTTAGATCGAAGTGTGTGTTTGCAAATACCTGCAAACAATAAGCATGAAAGTCAGAGATAAGTGGTTGTTAAATTGAAAATGGAAGAGGAAGGATTATTTTATAGACAACCATTCAAATGGATGGTCAAGATTAACCTTCTAGAAAGATTCTAAGATCGACAGATGAGAAGACATGCAACACAGAGGAGAAGATACTAGAGTTAATCGATGACTGAGATTCAAAAAATGAGATAGTGGAGAGAGATAATGAAGAAAATAAATAATAACATTATTTATTTCAAGAGAAAGGAATCTTTGACCAAGTGGAGGATAAATAATTTTTAAATTATTTATTTGAGAAAGGGCAAAGTGGGCATTTAATTAAAATGATGTATGGAATCAATTTAATTAAATGGGAAGAAATAGAAATGAGACATTAAATAATTAATTTGAGTTAATTATTTAATGGGGGAAAGAAATGAAAATAGATAATTAAATAATTTTGATAACTATTTCATTATTGAGGAATGGAAAAGGTCAATAAATAGACAAATAATTATTATTATTACCTGACTATAGACGAATGATGAAAGGAAAATAATTAAATAACTAATAATTTATTTAATTATTGAAGAAAGGGGGTGTTAGCAACACAATTAAATTTATTTAATTGATCATAGAGGAACAAAGAAAATGAATTAATTAAATAATTAAAATTACTTAATTAATAGAAGAATGTGATCAAAGGAAAATAATTAAATAATTAAAATTATTTAATTATGCAAGGAAGAAGATCAAGATGATGGAAAAATGACACTCGTAGACTGAGACATTTTTAGTGTCTACATTCTTCCCCTCTTTGACATAATGCAGACCATTGCATTGTGTCAAAGAAATTTAGTCAAAAGATGCCCTGGTGAAAGCAAGGTAGAGGTGTACTCCTCGGAAAAGTTTTACAAGTTTTTAAAAAATTTAAATTTTTTTGAAAATTGTCTCGATAAGATAATTTGACAACCATAAGTTCAATGGTGCTAACATAATTGATTTTGGAGGTCATTAAGGGGGTCAAATTGAAGTTTGAAAGTGATTAAAAAGTGCACCTAGTACATTTTCCAAGTATAAACCCTAATTTTTAGGCTATAAATAGGACCTTGATTAGGAAAAAAATTCATTTGTGCATTCCAAATTTAGAAATCTTAGGAGCTCTGGGAGAGAAAAGATGAGGAGATGTCATTAGTTCCAAACACTACACATAAAGGCTATCGCATATGTAGGTTTTGTTGTCCTGTGGGAGTGCTCCCCCTGGTAAGTACTTGAAACCTACTTCATGAATTTTTTGATTTGCGTGCATTTTAGTTAGGAGAAAATTTAGTAGGAAATTTCGAATGATGTAAGTCATGCAATTCACCACAATCGTCACATCATGACGCAATTACATAGGTCTATAGGGGGTAGGTTTTGTGGACACTTTTGAAATAGTGTGACACAATTGATGTCTAGAGACAGAAGCGTGAAAAGTAGTGACACATGTGCAAATAAGTAATGCAATTGATGAGGGGTTGACCATAATTGACCATAGCGATGCAATAGCTAAAGTGTGTGATGTAATTGCTATTGCGAGCCATTAAGAATTTATGTGATGCATTTGACAAGAACGACACAATTGCCTAATGAAAAATTTTCCCTAGTTTAGGATAGAACCACTTGTTCAACTTAGGTTCAGTAGGTCAAATAAAGACTTTAGATTGACACATTAACTTTTTTCATGGTTTATTTAGGTTGTACTACCCCCTATTTACACCCAAGAGTTGCAACCGAAGACATTTCAGTTTTGAGACTAGGTGGACGAGGTCGAGAGATAGGTGCTTCTAGATCTAGGATTAAATATCTATGTGACATATATAATTGTGATCAAGGAAAATAGGGGCATGTTGATAGCATTGGTGGAGTGGTGGCACTCCAAGAAATGCACGTTTCATCTACTGACTAGGGAGGCTGCTATGACATTGGAGGATGTGTACAAGATCCTACAACTATTGATTCACAGAGAGTGGGTTTGATATGATCTTGTTCAAGGGCTACAGGCCATCTATGATTTTTATGATTATGAGGACGAGTCAGAGCTTGACATATAGGGCTACGAGATCAAATGGGAAACCTTGGCTGAGATATGACAGGTTTGATTATGTTCTTTGCTCATTGATTGTCGGCATTTTGATTCCATACCATAGGGGTCACGGGTTTCTAGTGGGTTGGGGAGAGGTACTAGTAGGCATGGCACATGATGAGATGGTGTATGCCTAGGGACCTTGTCTTTTGGGCATGCTATACTTTCATCTCCATGATATTGTGTCCAAAGGGGGAGAGAACATGAGCTGTGATATTACATTGCTTATGATTTGGGCGTGGGAGCATATAACAGTATTCCAACTTCCAATTATACGACATTTGGGAGCTGGTGCTCTGTATGTATATCTATACCGAGGATCCATCACATAGACATATGTAGGAGACATTGGATAGTAGAGACACAGTTTTGACACATTAGTGAGCTTCATCTAGAGGCCTTACAAGGATTGTGATCTTGTGGGTGGGTGAGGATGAGCATCTACCATGGTGTCAACAACCCAAGTACTTGATTGGGCGAACAGTACAGCCACAACACATTATAAAGATGTATCTTCTAGAGAGGATTCAAAGGAAGTTCGAAGAGAGGCAAGGGGTATCTATAGGTATGGAAAAGTCTACACAGTTGTCTTGAGAGGTGCCCATATGGGGATAGCAGATACTTGTGACTACTGTGGAGCTAGAGATAAACACTTTATAGCTGATATTTGGATATGGAGAGGGGGTGCAACAGATGTAGGCATGACACTAGACTGTGATGCATGGTGGTTGATTCATAGACTAACTCCTTACACTAATCCAGAGCAGCCAGTGTCTATAGAGCACAAAGGTAGGGGTTCGTGAGGTCAAAGAGGAGATAGGGGATGGAGGGGTGGAGGGTGAGGAGATGGAGGATGGGGAGATAGAGGAGATGATGGAGGGCATGGGTGGGTTGGTCGAGGAGGAGACAGGCACAAGAGGAGGAGGGATGGGAGATGATGGGTGGTGAGACCTTTTTCATTGATCTGCAAGGATGGAAAGGATGACGAGTCAAAGGAGAGTGTAGCAATAGAGATGGAAATGGAGGAGGGAGAGCAACATAAAGAGATGCTAGCCCTAGGAGGAGGGACACGAGGAGTTAGAGATGATAGAGGTAGAGGAGGAGGTGAAGGAGAGGTGACTGGAAGAGCCAGAGATGGGAGAGGTGGAGAGAGTCCTCTGAGAGAGGATTGTTATGGGGGGAGATGATGAGGAGGGGATAGAGGAGGTTAGGTCTAGAGCAGGTGTGGGGACAACAAAGTTCTAGAGGATAGCCACCCTACAGGCCTTAGAGGTAGACGTGAGGACTCTCAGAATAGAGCGAGATGGCCTAAAGGATGAGAGAGACACTTTGTAGAGAAAGTGGGACCTTGCAATCATTAGCCGATAGTAGATAGATCAGAGGATGATAGATTTTACAACAACATGCAATGGGACAGTGGTCGATGTTGCTTAGGAGCTAGCTAGGGCAAGCAAGGGTATGCAGTATTACAAGGACTTGCATGAGAAGGAAATGCCACCTGAGAGGAGATATTTGAGCTTCTCACAGGTTGAGAGTGGATCATAGGGTAGGACACATACCAAGTCACACAACATGCACTCCCATAGTAGGTCAAACAGTGTGGAAACATCAACCTCCAGATGGTCCACCCCATATGATAGGCCATCCACCTCAGAGCACAGGTCTCCAAATGCACCTCGACGAGAGGACAGGGATGTCCCAAGGTCAGGAGATTAGGGTAGCTCAAGCTAGAGCATCTTTTGAAATTATGTGTATGGACACTATATTTTGATTATCGAGCCTACGAACTCAATTTTGTTAGATATGATACATCATGACATTGTACCTATGACACATTTTGAGCAATTAAATGATATGATTTTTGGCAGTGATTTATGATATTTAATCTTATGTGATTATGCTTTATGGTTATGGTTATATTATGTTATGGATGTTCATGTTTTGATGATGCTTATTTATGCATTTCTATATGGTCATGTGATGTTCTAATATGATGGATGATTATGCATTTATAATGTTGTTTATGCATCTAACATGGTTATGAAATGATGTTATATTGTTAATGGAGTATGGGTGACCTAATTTTATGATGCAATGTGATATGTGAATGCAATTAATGTTGATACAGTGTGATGCCTATAGATTATGTATGCAATGATTATAATTTTTTAATGTGAATGCAAAATGTAATGTATGATATGATATGTCGTAATGTTATTAATGTTATGAAATGTTTATGTAATGTTGATGCAATGCATATGAAATATGATCAAAATGTAAAATTCAATGTCATGGTTGATTATATTATGAGGTGATGAAATGATAAGGGTATGTGCAGGGTCATCATGAAAAAAATAGGCCCTTATGTAACAATCAGACAAGTTATGAAGGGAAAAATACCTCTCCATTTCAATAATCCAAGCTTCTACCTCATCACCAAAGGATTTACCATCAAACTTGGGTGGCACCACCTTCTTTAGGTCCTTACCTAGTTCCTCAGCTACCTTAGTTAGCTTACTTTGATTCTTTTCAGCTTTGGGGTTTTCTCCATTTGGTTCATTCTTGATGTTTTCACTCTCACCAAGTTCAGACCTTGTTGGTCCAGTTTGTCTTGCCTACTCAAGGTTATCAATCCTGGCCTCTTGCCTACTTAGTATGGCCAAAATCTTATCCAACTTATCATTGGAATCACCATGGGATCCTCCTTCCCATTCCCATTGATAATATCTATCCTCCATTAGGGTTACCCTGGCAAAACATAACATCAAGCGTAATTAGGCATAGGTCCTAGAGTTGAACCTTGTTGCTCTAATACCAAAATGTAATGCTTGGAAATTGATGTTCATTTAGCCACATTCCAAGTATGGTAAAATAAAGGATGCATATGTCATGATCTTTCCATAAATGCTAAAAAGATAAATTTAGAATAAATCTCATTCCATATATACAAAATAAATAAATTTAATTAACAACAAGGATCATTGCATTGATACATATATGATTTCCTTTTGCATATCAATGAGTTTCCATAAATTTACTCAAGTTTTCAATTACATCACTAAATTTTAATTAGTACTTCTATTTCAATGTTACATCAAATATTTCTTTCCAATACATCTATTTCAATGTTACAATACTGAATTACAAATAAAATTACATTTACAAGTGGGATTTACAAGCCATTCAAAATATTATATGAATACATTTATAGCATATAAATCTCTGAACCTCAACCGCCATGACACCACTGGTCTTCTTGCAAGTTGGGGCCAAGAGTGTTATTAAGGCACCTTTTTCGCTCAACCACGAAGTACAATACTTCCCTGGGTTTCTTCCTAATATGAAGAAATCCCCAGCCCTGCACGAGGAGCCTAGCAACCTGAAACAACAAAGCAGGAGAGAACTCTCGATGCAAGTTTGATGCCTATATGCATTCCTAACATGAGAATCACATAATTCTTGCAAACAAGAGGTGGCAGAGACCTATATTCATTTAGTTTTAGGCTTTTAATTCCATCTATTTCAATCGTGCAAGTGCTTGGCCAAGCATAAGTAAAATGAAATGATAGTTTTAGAAAGGTAAAACTACCGTCTCTATGGGCCCACCTTCAACATCCTGTCCTGGAAGTTTCTCAAAATACAGTAAATAATACATTTTCCATCTAAGTTCACAATCAATTTTTACACATTTCTAACTTCAAAGAGATTTCATCATTTTCCAATGTACACATAAATATTGTCAAAATAGCTTTCATGCATGCATTTAGTAAATAAAGTTTTCTTATACAATTTTAAGTGAGTTTACAATGCAAAATAAATTTAGTCCCAATTCTATTCTCTAAATTAGTTTTAATCACAGTAAATAATTTTGATGGTTTCAGCAAAAAAAAGAAAGAAATCCACTCTTTTCAGGAAATTCACTAATTTTGAATATGTTTTCAATAATCTATATTTTCTATAAAGATTCATTTTTGGCTTTTAACATAGCTTTTTAAGTATTTACTAAGTTCAAAAATGCAATATGGGGTCTCATACAATGCTTCAATATCCAGAATAATAATAGTTTTAAGTAAAAAGAAATAAAAACAATGTAGATCTTCAGATTTGCTCATGAACTCCAGTTTGCACAATTAAGTATGAGAATTTGTTACATCAGGAATGAACCAAACGGAGAAAACCCTAAAGCTGAAAATAATCAAAGTAAGCTAACTAAGGTAGCTGAGGAATTGGGTAAGGACCTCAAGAAGGTGGTGCCACCCAAGTTTGATGGTAAATCCTTTGGTGATGGGGCAGAAGCTTGGATTATTGAAATGGAGAGGTATTTTTCCCTTTGAAACCTATTCGAGCATTACATTTTGGTATCAAAGCCAGGTTCAAACCTTGGTCCAGTTTGCATAGTTAAGTATGAGAATTTGTTCATCTTCTAAGTTTAAACTTGTAAATATAAAATTCACCGTACATATTTGTTTATCTATTTACTGTGTATGAAAGGATATATGTATATACATTTATAAAATTTGCATATACTTATATAGAGACATAGTAAACTTAGATCTGAATATACATATTGAGCTTGAATATAATACTATGTTTTTCCTATTTATACTCAATGTCAGCAAGATAAGTCTATTGTAGAAAACATAAATATTTTATCAGCATATATATATATATATATATATATATAGCTGTGTAGATATGTATAGATATATATAGGTGTGGGTTTATTCAAATATCAAAGGGAATTTACCCCTGGATTGACGCCAAAATTCAATGGTAAAATACTCTTGCAACTAATATAAGATCCTAAATTCCAGTCCTAGTTGATCTATGTAAACCTCAATAGACTTCAGCCTTTGTATTCTCATAAGAGTGTCTATTCTTAAATATTATTTAACTGAGTGGTAAATAGTAAATTTTAGATCTTATTTACTTTTTTTATGAAAATGAGCTATATAATTACTATTGATTGTCTGACAAATGAAAAATATGATAGTTACATAAAGTCTTAATGAGTAAGATCCACGTTAGTTTGCTGAACAAAACAAGTTCCATTACTATGCTTTGAGAGGTTCACCAATCTCCTTTGGACATCATCCTTTCTCTACTTTACTACTTTTTGACTTTTGTCTTTCTTCTACATTTAATAATTATTAGAATATTTTAAAATAAATAAGTAAAGTTAAATCTGAATTTTTTTCTTCTGAAAATGACAGCTTAATGAATTTTCTTATTACCTATACTTAAAATAGGCTGCTTACAATTAACAATTAAACTAAGTGATTTTTAAGAACTACTAAAATACTTTTCTTAATAATAGAGTTCAAAATGTTTATTAAATAAATTTTTTATTTAGAATAATAATTTAACTGTTAAACCTAATGATGTTGAAGAGCAGCTAAGATATCATTCATTATAGTGGGGGTAAAACATAAAGCCCAGATCTGCGGAATATGTGCAGACAACATGGGGGCATTGGCCGGGGGACCCGCCGACTTCAGGAAATATGTAAAAACGCATCCGGAAGAACTTGAGACTTGTGAATACAAGAGTAATGCAGAGTATCTCTGGTGGTTGCCAGACACCGTCACAGTGTCTACCTTTAAACTATTCACTCAGTAGTTGTAAATATTTACTTAATATATTGTATATGTCCTAAACTAATCTCAGTGGAGCAGAAAAGAACATGCGGGCCAATTTGTGATGGAAAAGGACTTGTCACGACTGAATCGATCATCACTAATGCGTTTTTATTCGTTGATAGTTGGAATTGTGTGGAATCCAACGCCATTGCAGTAGACACTCTCCTGGACCTGAGTTTTTATTATACACCTGTCAGTTTCAATATGTTAGTAGTACGATGTGCCCGCTTAATAGACCTTGTATTTGTTTCTAGTTATTAATATACCTTCTATTTTCTGGTATTTGTAATATATCATGAAAAAGTTGGTAACATAACTTTCTTTGTTTCTATATTTTTATGTTTTGGACTTTCATTCTTATGTATTTTAAAGATGTCATTTAACCTTCTTTTGTGGGGATATGTATAAATATTATTTTATAAATGATAATCTAAATATTTATAAAGAAAAAGTTAGTAATATATTTGAGGGTAGGAAAGAGGATTCAATAGAATGAATACTGCATAGTCAAATATATTAAAATAGTTGTGAGTTAAAAATAAATGTATGTAATATCTCTTTTTTAATAATTTAACTTGTGGATTTAAAAGTTCATTTTATACTTTCAATGGATTTAGGGAAAGTGATAAGGAAACAATTTCAATTTAATTTTCTACTATGTTCTATATTTTCATTTTTTTAGAAATCTTAAGAGTGGTTTTATGTTTAATAGACCTAGTAGAGATTTTTCTAATGCATTCAAAAAATGATTTGTGTCCATTCAATTAGGAGTTATGATCTCACCAAATTAGGTACCTAAAATAAATATTTTATTCTCTTCATGGGCCCTATGTAATTCTTGCTATTTTTAATATATCCTTGACAAGATTCATAGAGGAGTTATCAACTATTTTAACCAAAAGAGTGTTGAAATTTGAATTTTTTGTTTCTATTATGACAAGTTTGTAAATTATTGTATTTAAGTACATTCAAACCTCTATTTAAATTTTTAAATTGATAACTTTAATTGAAGACAAAAATGATTAATTAAAAGGAAAAGAAAAGACTACAAGATGTTGCTCTAGAAATAGACTATTGACCAATTTATATTTTCCTTGAAGCTTTGCTTCGCTGTTAAATGTAATAAAAATAGAGTTTGTGTAAATTGATTATTTGAAAGTGGATTGATTGTTACTTTTATTATTTAGTTCAATAGTCAAAGGTTAATTTTGGTCAGTAAATACAATAAATATTTACTATTTTTTTTAGGAAAAGGTGGCCGAGCCACAAATTTTATTAATATAATTTTTTTTACATAAAGACAAGGAGTTGCCCCAAAAGAACAAAATTGCAACTCTGGATATTACAAAATCAAGCCACTAAGGCTGAAGCTAGAAGAAACAAGTAGATGTATGCCTAGGAGAATAAGACAAAATCCCAGAGAGAAAAAAAGAGAGATACAACACTACAAGCTTTTGAACAAGAAGAAACCAACTGGAGACCCGAATTAGAAAGGAAGAGAAGGAAAAGTCCTGAGGAATGAAGAGCATCCAACTTGAAGACCTGATAACCTGCAAAATGGTGCCAAAGAAACAAGCTTTCCTCCAAAAAATAGATAATCCATCAAAGAATTTAAGAAGAGAAGTGTTACCAAAACTTTCAAAATGGAAGATAAGGCAAGAAACCCTCAAGATGTGCTTCCCTTCGAAGAAGCAATGTCAGAAGGCATGGGGAAATGGGGTTCATTGTGAGGCTCAACAATGGCATGTTGAGTAATAAGGTGGATTGCTTTATATAACATGTAAATTGGATCACTAACAAAATTACCATATTGTTGAGACAAAAGTCTAAGGTGAATCTTGAATTCACTATTGCTTTCATTAAGTAAACCATATGCCATTGTAGAAAGCAACTTATAAAAATGATAGTTAGTGAGAAGATGTTGCCTACTAATAATTCCACCAACCAAGCTTGAACCCTATAGAATATCATACCTTTCCAGTGCTGGTTGCAAAGTGGAGACTGGGAAAACTTGAGGCTATTTTTATTATTATTAATAAGGTGTAAAATTGGTATGGACTATTTGATCATTGAATCAAATGATGTTTGAGAGTGTGTGGGTTGATAGATAAATCCATAAATATTAAAAATATAAAGTTCAATTATGTCACATTTTTTACTTGCTCTTGTATGTACATATCACTTAAGAAAAAAGTAAATTATATGATTTGTAATTTCTTAGATATTGACATATTAAGAGTAAGAGAGGTGTTTCAATAGCTATGAGGTGCTAATAGTTTATATGATGTCACAAGCTTAAGCCTTTAGTAATATATATTAAAATAATAATTAGTTAAAAATAACTATGCACCTAGTTAAAATTTAGGAAGGCATTAATACATGTGTACATGTAAGTGTTTATACCCTTCAAGTTTAATAAAATTGAATAAACTATGGTTGTAACAGAGGATGACTTGCATAAATTATGAGTATTTAGAAATTAAAAATATATCTAGTTTTCTAGCAATTTTTTTGTACATATTTTTTTGATGAAAACTACACATCTACATGAATATTTATAAAGACATTACATAAACTATTTTAAAAAATAGGTGGGTGGAATGGCATGAAACCTAGAAAAGTATATGGAAGTAAACAAGATGACAACAAAGTGGCCTAACTACTATGTAACTAAAATAATTCTAGAAGGACGATCCATTTTAGATGAATCTGTAGACATCTAAAAAGTATATATTTCCCTAACATCATCTATCACATATCTTATTAATTAAATAAATATTTTCTTATTTAATTGTCCTAACCATTACCTAAATTCATAATAAATAATAATTTATTTATTTATTATTTTCATTCCTATCTCACATGATTAAATTTCATCTTTTGCACCTAGAAATCTTTAAAAATAAAATTAAATCCTATTTTATCTTCACCTTCCATCTCACAACTACTTAACCAACTTGATATTTTCCATTTATTTCTCCATCAATCTTGATTGTCGATTAATTAAATCTAAAAGAAATAAATTTATCCATCATTGAGACATTTAGAAAAAGGAACCAACTTCATGAATGCACTATCATGCTACTATTGTGAGCAACCACATGCATTTCAACAATAGTATTTCAAGAATAAGTACCCTATTGGTGTAATAGGAGCTCTATAGATGAGATCAATTTTTTTCATTCATTTTCTATGTTTTATTTCTTTAACTGAGGTGTTTTATTAGATATGAAATATGATTTGATATAATTTTTATTTAATCTCTCTTTTCACAAATATTTTTCACACCCAATGGGACATAGCCCTTCTTTATCCTTTATTTTTATAGGTTTTTCTAACTTGATATTAAAATTTTCTAGTCACTTTCAAGGAATAAAGGGGTGAGATTCTACAAGGAGCCTCCTAGTGCAAAATGGATATTATGGTTGACTTTGAAGGGGCCAAGAGATGAAGTTTGATATATAATTGTAGTGTAGGAAAAAGTATCCATTTTTCATACTTAACTTGGGAATGAATAATTAATAATAAAATGAGCTTAATGATGGGGTATGTGCAGGATCATCATGGAAAAAAAGGGCCCTTGAGTGGAAAAAAATTTAGAAAAATCAGAGTTAGGCAACATGATATAAAAATTTGAATAAGTTATCTATATTATTTTAAAAATATGTAAGAATAGAATCTGTAGAAAATTGAATTTAGTTTCTAAACTACTAGGTTTATTTTTATTTTTCTAAAATCTATTTGGTGAAAATTTGAAATTTCAGTGTAGTATTACTTAAATTTTAGGAAAAAAATAATTGTTTGTATGACCACCCTAACCATAATAAAATGATAATATTTTTTAATAATATTTTAGACATAAGTAGAGAACTCATGTTTCAATGTGACACATATTTTTTTGTAATTTTTTCCAAGTAAATAATTAATTATGATTTTTTATTACAAATTTAAAAAATATAAAAACTCATATGTCTAACCACCTTAACTTGGTCAAAACTTCATGAAATTCAATCTCTTTTTTTCAATCCTATAGTATGTGAATCATAGAATGTGAGGCATTTTTTTATTCAAAAATGTGATACCATTTGAAAGTTATAGATGTTTTTTCATCCTATCAATAAGGACTTTAATTAAGTAATTCAAATAAAAATTAATTAATAATAATTTATTAAATTCAAAGTAAAGAATAATTTATATTGGTGGAAGCTGAGAATCTCCTTTAAAACCATTTTCATGTCAACAAATTTGGGTGAAAAAATGTTATCAGCCACATACCCATCATATTGCCACTTTTTGGCCCATCATGATCTTGCACATACCTGATGCCTTAATTTAGTGTTGCAATATGTATTTTACATATTCACATTAAGTTTAGGGCCCTTTTAATTAAAATGGACTTAATGGTACCTTATTTTTGGTGTTGTAAGGTGTACCTTTACACTTTCACACTAATCTAAGGATTTATTAATTAATTGAGGTTAATTTTCCTTAATTGACCCCTTTAATTCAAATCCAAGCCTAATTAATTACAATTTTTGAGGGATACAACCTGGCATTTGTAAATTCCATAGCATACTTTTTAACATTAAGCAATGTGTGTCCTAGGTAAGTGACCTAGGACCCATTTTCTATAGGGCGAATGGATCTTCACTTGCAACTAGGACCTAAATTCAAATTATGTCTTTGGAAAATTTTCAATGATTTCAAATGTATATTAAGATGCTGGCTTGTGATATTTTAATTTCAAGAATTAATGTTAAGACATGTATAAATATGAGTCTATTTCACTATGTTTCATGCTATAAATTTTGTGTAAATTCAAGAGCATTTTCTTGGCATTCAAGGGCAGAATTATTGAAGATTATTACACCAATCAAGATTCTATTATCATGTCAAAGATTTATTGCATCATGCTTGTTGTTTGAGCTAATATGGTGATGTAGAGTTCAAGATCTATTCAAGCCTTCAAAAGAATTATTTCAAGACAAGTTTCATGATCACGATTCACATCCATTGAGTCAACTTCATGCTAGTTGCAGATCTACAATCCAAGGTTGAAACAAAGGTTTGGCGAGTCATTACATTGTTTGTTAATTCATCATTCCTTCATTCTTTTCTATTTCATTTCAAGGTTTGATTACCAAAATGGGGTTTGAAAAAGGAAAACCCCCATTCACCTAAAAAAAACATTTTTCTCTTTGATGTGTGATTACATATTTTAGGTGGAAGATCCTTTGAAGAGAAAAAATGAAGAAATTTGCAAAGTTTTCAAAGTTGTGAGAAAAGTTATCATTTCACAAAAAATCCTCTACATAAATTATTTTTGGCTTTCTGATAGAGAGAATTGGGAATCTAGGAGTGAAAACATAGTTCAAAAGCGAAGCAAGAAGCAGATTTCAAAGAACCCTAACAAGGACCCATTCACAATAGGGCAGATGAGTCATCGGTGAGCTTCAAAAAACTAACTTTTGGTGAAAGGTACACATTATTTTCCCCTTTCTAGATCTGTCGTTTGATTACTATTTATGTTAATTTTGAATACTTTCCTTCATTTGCATTTTGGAGTTTGTTTGATGGTTTTGATCTTCCTACCCAAAGTGTTAATTGGCTTTTACCCCCATCCTTGCATAGAGAGGAAAGTTGTTGATTCATAGTTTGATTTGGCTCACCTTTTTGGTTGTTAGTCATCTCATTGTTTGGATCTCATTTCCTTGAATGAATTGTGGGAAAATAGTTTCTTTGTTATCAATTCATTATAGTGAACCCCCTTTTAACGTCAACCCCTAACCTATTTTTCACCTTTTCAAATTTATTATATTTTGGGTAGTTTTTTTAAAAATGTGTATACTAGAATTTTGATGTCTGCATAGAATCTATATAGTTGTATGGATCCATACTATATGAACTATATGCCTTGATCAACTTAATCTTTGGCTAGATTTACTTCATTATTTTATCTCTTTTATCATTTCAATCTACCAAAGTTCATAGACATTCCTAAGACTTATACATCTTTTATACCTTTTATGCACTCTAAACTAAACTTTAGTATGTAGTAATCCAAATATGATATGATGAAATTTGTATGAGTGGATGTATGAATATTAATGAAATTTAGTATGATTCTACTAATAATTTATGATTGTTAATGATGTGTATGCCTTAGGATGAAACTAACCTCTTACAATTAAGAAGAACTATAATCCACAACAACTAGATTTCTAGCTCAAAGCATAAGGACCATAAGTAGTTGTCGAGGAGAGGTCAGAATGGTTAAAGCACAATAGTGTTGGCCCCACAGTTGTCGTTGCACCAAAAGATTGACCTATTAATCCACAATACAACCACTAGAGTAAAGAAATCTATAGGAGGTTGTTAGTCCATGTCACGAATCCCAAGGGGAGCACTAACCATTTGTCAGTGTTGGTGTAATTAAATGTGTTGTACCTTGTCCTAGGTCATGATTACACCTTAGTTAAGTTTACTTAGGGACCACATAGGAGGTTGTTGGAGATTTTCCACTTTTGGTGGACTTGACATGTCATTACCTCATCACTTCCACCTTTTGTGGACACATCATGTGATCATATCTCCACCTTTTGTGGGTGATCCACCTTTTGTGGAGATTATCACATTATCCTTTTCCACTTTAGGTGGAGTGATAACTCTTCATTGTTGTCTCATGTCATAAGATTACGACACTTGTCATAATCTTATGCCCTTCTATGTTCTCACCTTGGCTATATAACCAAAGGGTCTCCTATGTAAGCATGGTATTGCATCTCATATTATTGACATTGAATACAGTTTATTCTTGTCATATTCTATTCTCTCTTTTGTGCTTTCTATTAGGCCTCTAGATCTTGGGTGGCTACCTTCATAGCTAATTCTTACATGGTATCAAAGCTATTGGAGTGCCTTTAGTTAGTCATTTGGAGAGATTCTTGGAGGGTTCCATTTTTTGGACTTATGTTGCAGCAACATTCTGGAGCATCCTACACCAAATCTGAGCCCACCATTATGTTTAGGAGAATATTTTCAGTCAAGATTGCCTTTCGTTTCATCCAAATTGGATATTGGGAGCTCCAAATCTGAAAATTTTGCCAATTTGGGTAGGGTACTCAGATCGTACCTACCTGCGCAAGCACTTTGTACTCCTCTCGGCACTGCCAAGTGGCAGCTACGTATTAGTCCTGTGGCCCCACTCAGTTCACCCATGGCCACTTCAAAGTTCCAGCCGGACCTTTTGAGAAATTCAGCAATGGAAATAATAACCGGCGGTGAAACAAAATTCGGGTGGTCAAAGGTGGGGGAATATTCCACACGAATATTTTGTCGAAGATTCCATGGCACAAAGCATATTTCAATACTTGTGGAGAATATTCTGGCAATGCGGTGGCTGGCAACGGTACACGCATACTCCCGTCAAATTTAATCCCATGTATCCTGCGATAGCCATTTACCCGTCAAATTTAGCATCGCAGTTTGATGATGTCAGCACATGTCATTGATGATGTCAGCACTGGTTAAAAAATTTTGCCCCCCTCACCAATGAGCTTTTCAATTTTGCAGTTCGACTTTGGAAGGCCATATCTCACTCATTTTTGCTCCTTTTTTTGAGCAATTTTTTTTTATTTGAGCTAATTTTTCATGTACTTCATAGTGGTGTACTCAATTTTTGATTTTGGTGGACATATTTTCCAAAATTTTTAGTTTCTCAACACTATACCTGTCTTGTCACCATTTCTGCAACTTCCGAGGCTTCATTCAGGCTCATATGAACTCCTTTTCAGGTGCTATTTTTTTGGAAGTGCATGATTTTTCATCTACTTCTTGAATCTGCAATTAGTTTGAAGTGATCTTGAGTGGATTTTGTACTTTCAACATATGGTCATTTTTGGTCTATTTGGCACTTGTATTGCATAGATTTGAATTTAGGTCTTTGCTTATTTGTTCTAGTCTATTATCAGCCTATTTATTGGAAAGTTGTAAATCAGAAATCATAAGCCCACTTAGCCAAGTTGCAAGTGGCCTATTGTACACGCACTACATTATAAAGTGCCAAAATCATCTATTTATGGCGGGGTACTTTGATTGAGTGAATTTGGGGGGTTGTATCTTGTGTGATTGTTCATATTTTCTCTCTTGTGCTCTTGCATTGCATCATGGGTTCATCTAAAGTTCCACTCTTAACTACACATAACTATGGTACATGGAAAGTACGTGCATGGAGTAAACTAATGGAAAAAGGTTTAATTTACTACATTGATGGAACCATAACTGCACCTTTAGATCCTAAGGCAGATCCAATTGCATATATGGATTGGCTCACTAAAACTTCTAAAGCATTGGGTACACTAAGAAAGTTCATTTCAGATGATCTCATTTTCCATGTTGATAAATGTACTACAACTAAGGAAGCTTGGGATAAGCTTGCTGCTTTGTATGGCAACATTGATAAGGTTAAGGGATACAAGCTTGAGCATGATCTCTTAAGCCTTGATCCCAAGGATTTTGATACAATTCAGGATTATGTCACTAAGGAAAATGAATTAAGAGCAGAACTAAAAGATTGCGGTATTGAGAAAGAGAATGATCAATTGGTCTTCAACTTGTTGGATAAACTTCCAGTTGAGTATGTAGCCTTTGTTTCAAGTTTTCAGACTCAAATATTGATAATAAGTAACTTCACAACACCATCTTTTGAGGCTCTCACAGATCTTTTGATTCTTGAGCAAAATAAGTTGATGAAAATGGGTATTCTCAAGTCTTCAACTTCAACAGCATTGGTGGTCAATCATGGAAACAATAAGCAAAGCAAAGGGAAAGACCAAAAGCAATCTTCACTAAAGCCACAAGGAGAGAATAAACAATCCACTCCTCCACATCAAATCTCATCAACATCATCTTCTTCAAAGAAGTACAACAATTCAAGTAAGAGGGAGCAACCAACATGTGCATATTGCAAAAGGATTGGTCATGATGAGCATCATTGTCATGTTAAGCAAATTGATGAGTTGAAACACATCCTTAAGAAGAACAACATCAACTTTCCAGCTGCATATCAAGAGAAGGACCCATCCCCTCCACTTCTTCTAAGGGAAAAGGAACAACTTTCATGGCAACAACATCAAGCTCTTCTCCTTCTTCATCATCTCAGTATGAGAAACATAAGGGGCAAGCATTTCTTTCTTTTGCAGATTCCAATTCAAATAGGTGGATCCTTGATTCAGGAGCTTCACATCATATGACTTCGTCCAAGGATATGTACTCTTCATTTGATTCTTGTTCATCACCACCCATTTTGATGGCCAACAACACTTCTTTGGCAGTTTGTGGGAAGGGGTCTATTGACATTGAAGGTGGAGCATTTAATTATGTTCTATGTGTGCCTAATTTTTCAAGGAACATCCTTTCCATCTATCAGATTACAAACAGTGGTACAGGAAAGAGTGTAGAGTTCACACCAAATTTTGTCATTGTTCAGGATTTTCATAGAAGGGCTCTTGTTGTAGTTGGGGAGGTTGATCATCATTCTCAGTTCTACACCTCATATTTTGCTCTTATTGATGATTTAGTTCACCCTAGTGTGGACACACTTGAGGAGATTGAGTATGGTTACTTGAATCTTGGAGTGCTCACTAGTCCCAAGGTTCTTGAACCTATTGTTGATATTCCATCTCCTACATTGACTAATGTACCTGATGATACTTGTGTTCCGACAGTCTAAGTGCCTTGTGATTCAGTGCAACAATGCATACCTTGTCTTCCAGCAACAACTTCATGGGATGACTACTTGTCAGACATTGGCAGTTTGTTTGTGGAATCCTACATTGCAAATTTGGGAGACATATGATTCCTTACATCTTCTCTTTGATGAAGGTGATTCTTCTTCAGTTGTTGTGAGGGAACACTCTGACCCTCCTCTACATGATCAGTCTTTCGAGGTTGATGTGATTGTGGATGCATGTGTACAGCAGTTGGAGGAGGCCACTTTCTCTCTTGAGGAGACATCATCTTTGGAGTTTGGTCTACCTTCATCCTTGCTAGATCTTGAGTTGTCTTTTTCAGCAGATGAGAGTGTTGTTGCATAGGGGTTCTCACAGGTTCCGGGAGGTGACTCCATTGCAGCTTCACATGGTTTGGGGAAGGCATCTTTTGGCATCAACACAGGGACATTTGAGCAGATTTCAGAGACTTCTTACATCTTGAGGGTTCTTCCTTTTTCACTTGTGGATTGGGGAGACTTTATTCATACACCTTTGGTATTGTTCCTTCCTAAGGGGAGGAACGTTGTTCGACAGTTTTGGAGCAGCTTCTTCATTCCTTCTCGAGCATCTTTGATGGGTGATCATTGTACATTGAGGGGGGGCTACCTTGTCTCTCTTCTTCTCTTGTATAATGGGGACTTTTTCCTCACATGGGGTTTTTTCCTTCTCATGCTATGTTCATAGCTTTTTGGATCTCATCTCTCTTTTGGGAGGTAGTTTTTTCCCACTGAGTTTTTCTATCTTTACTCCACTTGTGAGAGATTGCATTGCATTTGTACATGGGTACCTAACATGGCCTAGTAGCTAGGACCCATCTTGCATTGTTTGAATTTGTGTACATTCTCCCTAAGTTGCACTTAAGGGGGGGTGTTGGTGTAATTAAATGTGTTGTACCTTGTCCTAGGTCATGATTACACCTTAGTTAAGTTTACTTAGGGACCACATAGGAGGTTGTTGGACATTTTCCACTTTTGGTGGACTTGACATGTCATTACCTCATCACTTCCACCTTTTGTGGACACATCATGTGATCATCTCTCCACCTTTTGTGTGTGATCCACCTTTTGTGGAGATTATCACATTATCCTTTTCCACTTTAGGTGGAGTGATAACTCTTCATTATTGTCTCATGTCATAAGATTACGACACTTGTCATAATATTATGCCCTCCTATGTTCTCACCTTGGCTATATAACCAAGGGGTCTCCTATGTAAGCATGGTATTGCATCTCATATTATTGACATTGAATACCGTTTATTCTTGTCATATTCTATTCTCTCTCTTTTGTGCTTTCTATTAAGCCTCTAGATCTTGGGTGGCTACCTTCATAGCCAATTCTTACAATGAGAAATCTACCCCTTAGCACAAGCCAAGGGGATTCAAACATGGCACCATTGGATCTGATACCAATTGTTGGCCCCAAAGTTACCATTGCACAAAAAGCTCGACTTGTTAATGCCCGATACAACTGCCAGAGTTAATGGATCTATGGGAGGTGGTTAGTCCATGTCACAAATCTCAAGGGGGGAACTAACCATTTGCCAACAAATAGTTCTAGAGAAGAATAGATGCAACTATTAAATAGTCAAACCATGAGTCACCATAGGCACACCAAATAAGATGACAAGAAGAAGAAAGAGTTTTTTCTAACTAGGTTAAGCCATGACGAGACATTCTTCGTGAAACACATCTCTATCATGAAAGTTAAACCATTGGGGCAGAGTTTTAGTTTAAATTCTCTTATTCTATTTTTCAATTATGGTTTTTTGTTACAAAGACTAAGTCCTCTCCCTATTCTTGAGGGAGAGTGGAAAAATACATTACAATTATGTTTTCAGTCTAGTATGAATAAAAATCTTCATGAACCTTATATAGTGGGATCTGTTGTGAGGAGAAAATCTAGTTTCCAATTGTTTGAGTTATCTATTTTAGCTTTTTCTAATTACTAGTTAATAATTACTCATTGTTAGTTTTTTTATTATTAGTTGAATAAATTACATGTATTGTTGAATGAGAAGTTTGGATTAGATTCTTGTCAGAGTTCAAATTTTCTATGCAATAAAGGAGTTAATTCAGTATCATGATTTGTTGATCAAGTAGTAAGAAATATCATGATTTGTAACATTTGTTTGATTAGTTTCCTCTTTTTATGGCCTCTCAGCAGCCTTTTTCCCCCATCCTACTACACACTATCTTCTCAGCCATGAGGTTGATTTGTTGGAAATAAGCCAAATCCATATCAGTAGAACATTCTAGTAGCAAACAAAAGGTTTTATGTATAAATATTAGTTCATCCATAAAAATTCATTATGGTATCGAAGTAACGTTAAGAGTCCCAAACATCTATACAATGGCTTAAGGGGAATGTTGGAAAAAAGCCACATTTGAATAAAAGATGGATTGGCATCAAAATTCAATGATAAAACACTCTACAACTAATGTGAAATCTTGGATTTGAGTTCTAGCTGATCCATATAAAGCTCAATAGACTTCAGCCTTTGTATTCACATAACAGTCTAAACTTTGGGGCCTATTAAATTAAAAATATAGTTTTCTGTAAGTTGATCTTATATTCAATTGGGTATACTCTAAATTGAAAACTTATGTTGAGAATGTGTGTGTTTGGCAGGGATGTCATCCAAAGTGGATGTGGTCGAAGGAAAATTCAATGAGCATCTTGACGTAGCCAAGCAATTTCTAGAGGAGATGAATCCCCCTCACTTTGATTTCATTTTCCTGGACCATTGGAAAAACCGCTATATGCCAGACTACCTTCTAATGAAGGAAAATGCGTTGGTCGGCAATGGGAGTGGAATATGTGCAGACAACATGGGTGCATTGGCAGGGGGACCCGCCGACTTCAGGAAATATGTTAAAACACATCTAAAAGAACTTGAGACTTGTGAATACAAGAGTAATGCAGAGTATCTCTTGTGGTTGTCAGACACCGTCACAGTCTCTACCTTTAAACTATCCACTTAGTTGTAAATATTTACTTCATATGTCGTATATGTCCTAAACTAACCTCAGTCAAGCAAAAAAGAACATGCAATCCAATTTGTGACAGAAAAGGGCTTGTCACGACCAAATCAATCATCAATAATGTGTTTTTGTTCATTGGTGGTAGGAATTGCGTGGAATCCAACCCTATTGTAGTACACCCGGCTGAATTTTGGTGGACCGACTTTTTTTTATACACCTGTCAGCTTCAAAATGTTAGTAATGTACCATGTGCCCCCTTAATATACCTTGTATTTGTTTCTAGTTATTAATATACCTTCTATTTTCTCGTATTTTTAATATGTAAAAATAAATAAAAAAAATAAAAATTGTAATATATCATGAAAAAGTTGGTAAGTAATATAACTTTATTTGTTTCTATATTTTAATGTTTCGAGTATTTTAAAGGTTTCACTCATTTTATTTCTCTTTTGAATGATAATCTAGACCATTATAAAAGACGTTAGTAATATATTTGATGGTAGAAAAGAAGATTCAATAGTAGTAAATTAGCAATCTCACCTTAGTGTACAATGGGTATGTCGAATAGATGTGGAAGATAAATAAGGGAAAATTTTGGTTCCTTTTTGCATTTATTTATGAAGTACATGAGATCAATTGGTAGGTTATTTATCAAATGATTTTGTTTGTAAAATAAAGGTCTCAATAAAAATAGCTTCAAGTCAACTATGCATTGACTTATAAGGATTCAAACACTTGACTAAGCCAAAACCTTTTGAATTAGGAAGATAATAAGGGTCCATTATCAACAGGCTCATGTTATTTTTGAAATAGGGGGTGGGGGGGCGAGAGAGAGAGAGAGAGAGAGAGAGAGAGAGAGAGAGAGAGAGAGAGGTGATATATAGAGAGAGGTAGAGAGAGGGAGAGATATAGGTGTAGAAAGAAATGGAGAGATAACAAGGTAGAAATAAAAGGGTAGATGGATGAAGAAATATGGAGATAGAGATAGAGAGGAAAAGAGATATGGATATATAGGTCTAGGAAGAGGGAGAGGGAGCGATATGGATGTATAAGGAGGAGACATGTTTAGAGATATGGGGGGAGAGGAAATTTGAGGAAGAGATGAAGATAGGAGAGAAGAAGAGGGAGATAAATAGATTGAGAGATAGAGGTAGAGGGAGAGATAAAGACAAAGAGAGAGATAGAGATAGGGTATAGAGAAGGAGAGGAAGATAGAGAATGAATACATATAAATAGAAATAATAAATGCATAACATCTATGAAAAAAACTTAACAAAAAAATATTTAATGTTCAATATAGAAATGTAGTCAACCATTATCTTCAAAGACAACCATATATTAAAAATTAAATATTATATTATATTATATTTGATGTAATTTGTACTATACAAGATATATATTATATATTAAATATATAAATGGTGATCCCATAATAGTGGTTTTAATTTTGGCCAAACTGAACTTTAAATTATTTTTAACTAAATCTTCACATTCGGGCACCTATAGCTGCTAAACCGTGAGGAATTTGAAGATGGTGCAAACTAGAGTCTCATCAATTTTTTTTGTACATTCTAAAAATATTTTTTCAAATTTTTGGAATCAAATTTGACTTCTTTTCCCATCTCCCACAAATTGATTTTTTTCAGAAAACAACATTTTTAAAAGTGACACCTTTGTATAGCACATAACTTTTTCCATGAAGGATAAAATTCTAATTCTTTCAAATTTAGATTTGTAACTATGATATCTAGTGCTTCCACTTGGTTAGATAGTTTTTATTGATTTTTTCCTTAATCAAGTTTAAAGTCAAAGCAATTACAATTCCAGGTCAGCGACCGTATAACATAAATTTTTTTGTATATGTCAAAATTTTATTTATTTTATTTGTTGGATCAAGGACTTCAATATCTAGTGCACTCATATTTTTCAATTTTTTTTGATAATCTTCTATTTTTCCATGTGAAGAACAAAGAAATTCATTTTGATGAAAACCTATGTTTAATAAACTTTAAGAAACAAATACATAACAAAACCAAAATATTAAAATTATATTCATTGGATAGCTTGTTCTAAGGAATACCAATAATCATTTGAAATAAATTTTAAATGAATTCATTTGATCCCCCAAAAGCTAAATCAAAAGTGATTTTTTATCACATTTTGATAGGTGTAAAGGAGACGCATTTATAGGTATGGTTTAAAACTAGCGAGGTTCTATCCAAGGGGGTTTGATCTAAGGTGATTTGATCAAACCCTCTTCAATTGGAATCCTTAAAATGGAACTTTTTAAGGCTTAAATCATTATATTTTCTAAAAATATGTGATTTAGCAAAATTCATTCTCTAGGAATTGTAAACCACTATTATGACAACAATATATATTGTATTATATTTGTATGTTAATTTAATTTCTACTATATAAAAATATATTAATTATTAATTAGAAAACTAGCAGTCGAATGCATAGGCATGCAACAATCAACCGATAAGGGCCTACCGTGGTGGGGAACGTTTGTGGTGAGGAGGGTTGTAGCTTTTTATTTGCATGGAAAGGTGACCGTGAATGAAACAAATGAGTTAGATTGTATGAATCAAGTAATCACAAAGAACATTTTGTATAAATTCTATTTAATACTATTAGAAAATTTGGAAATCAATTTTTAAATTTGTTTAAAAGTGGGAACTTAAAAATTAAATTAAATATTAAATTTAAAATAATTGTTTCTTCTAGAAAGAATATTTGAATTCTATATTTAATGGCAACAGATGCAGATGTATATTGTCACTTTTTGTGTAGCCTATTGAGTCAATTAATCATTTAATTTTGAAGTTAATGGAATTTTTTTTGTAAGGGTCATCATGCATGTGTGTATTTTTTAAAATTGGACAAAAAAAGTAAACATTTTTTCCATGAAAGGAAGAAATTCAATATTGAGTACTTTTTATATTTAGTATATTTCTATAGTTTTGGAAATTAAAGTTTTAGTATGCATATGTTTCTTCACAAGAGATGGAAATTAACTATAGGCATCTCTGCTTGTAGTTCTATTGCTATCTAGATAAGTGGTGACACCAATTTTTATGTAGCAATTGGTTTCCCAATTGAAGATTGAACCTAGATTATTTTCCACTAAATATTATAGAAAAAATAGGGAAATTGTACAAAAAAACTCCTAAGAGAATAGTTAAAAATTACAGGTAAATCACAAATGAGCCTGAATCCATTGTAAACATTTTCATAGAGCACAAGTATTACAAATTACAATGTAATTGAGAATAGAAAACTCCACTTTTAAATGAATGATTGCATAGTGCAATTGGAGAGTCAAAATAGATAATGTTGCAGGAGGGGAAAGTCTAGTAAAAAATATCCAAGACAATATATTGATTCAGTTACATTCTAAAAAAGAGCCATTTTGTCACTATACATATGTTGCACATACTGTACAATTAAATGTTGGCCTCTCAACAAATAGAAGCTACAAACAAATAGCACATAAGCTAAAGATGCGACCACTTGTTAGTATGTAAGAAACATGTTGTTACAAACCATTTTTTCTATACATGTATCTATGTGAGAAAAGATATATTGAATGAAAAGGAAAAACAAAAAAAACATGCTCATTATCCACCCTTCCATATTGGCATCATGGAGCCCTGGGGACCCTAGCCAAATCTCTAAGAAAAAAGAATATGAAATGCCCACTGGAAATTTTGTGGAGTTCCATCTTTTGGAATTGTCATCTATGCTTTAGCCTAACACCTAAAAATAGAAGAGAAAGGTATGTTAATGGATGGGGAAAGAAGATGAGTGAGGGAGGATCAAAGATTAGTAAGGGCTATCCCACAATAGTGGTTTACAATTTTTTGCCAAACTAGGCATTGGAATTATTATTTTTAACTAAATTTTTAGATTTGAGCACCTATAGCAGCTAAACTATGAAGGATTTGAAGATAATGCAAACTAGAGTCTCGTCACATTTTGTTTGTCGATTCTAAAAATATTTTTTTCAATTTTTTTTGAATTAGATTGCACTTCTTTTTCCATCCCATGAAAATTGGGTTTTTTCAAAAAACAACATTTTTAAAAAGTGATGCACACCATGTAGCATATAACTTTTTTTCCATGAAAGATAAAATTATAATTCTTTCAAATTTAGATTCATAACTTCGATATCTAGTGTTTCCACTTGGTTAGGCAGTGTTTTATTGAATGTTTTTTCTTTAATCAAGTTTCGAAGTCAAACTAATAACAATTCAGACATAGCGTGACTGTATAACACAAATTTTTTTGTATATATCAAAATTCTCTCTTTTTTTGTTGGATCAAGGACTTCAATATTTGGTGCACTCATATTTTTAATTTTTTTTTTTGATAATCTGCTATTTTTTCACATGTGCAGAACAGAGACCTTCATTTTCGATGAAAAAACTATGTTTAATAAAACTAAAAAAAAAAATACATAATAGAACCAAAACATATTAAAATTATATTCGTTGGATAGCTTGTTCCAAGGACTCCCTGATTCTAGTTGGGTTTGTGAGGATTCCTCCATTTTCATCCTCAACCTGAGCTCCGAAGTGCCAAAATTTAGGTTTTTTGTGTGCCTCAGGGAGGGGATGAGGATTTAGGGGGGTTCGTACAAACCCCTAGGGGTTCATTCAAACTAGGGTTCACTCATGTTGGAAATAGGTTTCCATTCAATTGAAAACCCTAAACATTAATTATTTCATGTATCTCCTAGATTCTTGGAATGTGTTCAAACAACACTAAGATTAGGATGAGATTAATTATTTGGATGAAATAAATCATGAAATTGACATTTGTAGTTATTCCTAAATAATAGGAGCATGTGGGTGCACACATGGTAAGGTGAAACTCACCTTATTTTTAGTTAACTATTCAAAGTAAGAGATAACACTTTTGAATGCATGTAATGATCCCAGGATTTACGATTTTATGTTTGCATGCATGAAGTTCAGTTCAGTTCAATTCAATTCAGAATCAATTCAGTTCAGTTCAGTTCAATTCAGTTCAGTTATGGTTCAGTTATCTTCAGTTGCATGCATGTTGGTTATTTTAAGTTGCATGTAGTTAGCTTCAGTTAACTTAGAATTCATGGCTAATAACTTGAGTTGTATGAAAGATAATAGGGACTACCTCCAATTAAGAGGGGGTGACCATTCTTGCATGAATGGTGTTGAGTAAATGTTTTAGTTAACTATAAATCACTTGGAGCCAACTTGGGCACCCAATATGCTTTATTGGATTTACCTCTCATGCATGATAAGATATTTCTAGAGGCTTAGTTAAGTAGGATTACTTAAGGGCGCCAACTTTGAGGAAGAGCTTTGGATTTATCACCAAAGTGAAGGATGAGTTGTAGCTTCAGTTTGGGACGCCCAAATGGATGAAGCACATGCTTTAGCATTGTTATTCACAAGATAACTCTATTTGCATGAGATATGGTGTACCTTTTAGGGATAGGGCTTGTGCATTGTAATTGTAACTCATGTTGAGTTTACAAAGTTGATTAAAAGCCTATTTATCTCAAGCAAGTTAAAAAGAGTTAAGAGAGTTTTTATTGTAGGCTGTGAAGAAGATTGGTAAAGATAGAAGAAGCATTCTCAGGCAAGAATTGGAGCTATTGTAATTCAGAGATTGAATAATAGAATAATTCTTCGTGTATTTTCTTCCTGAAAGGGTTTCTCCATGGTATATCTTGTGTGATCTTTCTAATATCCTGTCTAGTTCTTCTATCAACTTCTCTCTACATTCTACAATAGTAAAATGGATTAATCAAGATAATCACCCACAAATAATATATGCAACAAAGGAAAAAGCTTACTTAGATTAGCAATATTAAAGTTTTACAGAGTATTAAGCTAAGAAAACACCTCATTTTTCAACAACTCGAACCCTAGTTTGAGCGAACCTCTTCAAGGGGGTTCACTTGAACCCCTTTCATATGCTTTTTTTTTTTTTGGCAGAAAAAAATTTAATGGGTTCACTCGAACCCAGTTTCAGTCTAACCCCTTTTTGGTTCGATCGAACTTCTAGGTTCGTATGA
>VDFB02112443.1:0-15195 GCA_007258455.2 Sequoia sempervirens | reverse complement strand
AATATTGTACCCTAAAATTCTTTTTCTAGACCATCAATGGGCATGCCCAAATCCTTAATATTATCTTCAGCAAGTGCTTCACAAGTTTACTACAGTCCTTTGAAAACTCATCTATTATATCTCTGCAATTAAAAAGCAAAAGCGCAGATGCAAAAATATTACATAAGTTATCAAACTACATAAGAAAATTGAAGAAATATTTCAAAGGAACATTAAAAATGAATCTAAGCTTTTCTATAACCTATATTCTGTGGGTGTTGAGGGCCAGAGATGAGGATATTCGAGGAAATCAGGAGCAAGGAAGGCATAGAGGGAATCCATCCAGTGACAATGGTGTTTATTGTGGCCTGATTTTTAGACCTCGACTGGAGCATGTGATCATCAAGAGAATTAAACGTAGCTTTGGCTTTACATTTCTCATGATCCCCACCGCTTCGTTGTTGCCCCTTAACAATCTTTGTCACCATCTTACTCCGTGCAAATGATTTGGTGGCTAACTTTTTGCTCAAATGAGTATTCCAGTAGAGATCGCTGAGGAAGAATGAAAAATAAACTTTTCAAACTTAAATTTTGTTGAAATAGTGGGAAATTTAGGCAAGTTTGAAATTCAATTTAGGCGCCATGGAAATTAATTACAGCAAGTGGCCTTTGGAGTTTGCTGCAGAGTAAGTTACGAATAGGGGAGAGGACCCAGTAGTGGAGCGTGTTCCAATAGTTGTGAATGTTTTTGTTAATATAATGCCCAATAGTTGTTTATATAATGCCAATAGTTGTGACTTTACTACCCATAATTAAACAAAATGTATTCTTTTGATCTAAAAAGTAACCAATCATGTGATGCCACATCAGCATGATGTGAATGCACAACTATTGGTCTCACTTTTTTTTTGGGCCTTTTTAGACACCTTGACAAAAAGCATGCTGATGTGGCATCATATTTGATGATGTGGCCTTGAAACGGAAGTTATAAGCAAGGGACTTGCCAAGTAAGCTGCTGTAAAAATTGGGAGGATTTGAAATTTCCAATGAGGGATAATTAGGAACCGCTGGGTTAGGCACCACTACCGGTCCTCTCCCTAGTGCGGGAATTAATATGAAAGTTAGGTACCGCTTCGACAAACTGTAGCGACTATGCATCAGCTATCGGATTCACAGGGATGGCCAGTGTCAGAAAACACATCGAAATCTAACGGAAAAACAGAAAAGAGGAACTAACATTGATCGTCAGAGCTTAGTGTGTGACACTTAAGCCCAGCCCCTAAATATACAAATACCTTTCCAGTTGTTCATTGTAGCGGAGATAAGCAATAGATGTCTCAGCTAATATCAAAGTATTCTTCAACAGATGGTAATGTTGATGAGGCAGCGCAGCATTTTATCCACAGTTTTCGTCAAAATCTGAAACTTGAAAGGCAGAAATCCCTCGCAGCGCTAACTCCTCCTCCTGATAATACGAAAAGCCTCGTGAAAATTGAAAATTATAATCTGAATTTCAATTTGATAGCCAGTAGAGGTGCTGATGTTGACGAGTCTGTGGATATAGTTCATATACAAATTTCTGTCAGAATTTTGTGCTGATGCAGAGAGAGGAGTCACTCAAACGTTACAAGCAAATGACAAAGGGGAGGTTGAGATTGGTCGAGCTCGGTATACAAAGATGTTATGCTCTTGCAATAATTTGTTAGCAGCTTTTAAAGTATATTTGATCTGATGTTTACAATTGTGCTAAAATGATTTGAAAGAGGGCACATCATGTCTTCAGATTGCATGTATTGGCTCTCTTCGAGAAGTATAAAGTAATATTTTATATCAGGTTATAAATTGTAGATAAAACAAAATGTTTAGCAATATGTGCAAATCTGCCCCTTTCTAAAACCTAGTTTTGTCATGTAAATTAGTGTATTCGCTAACAATTCGGCCAATTTTATTTGAAAAAACCTTTTCAATTAGCCAATAGGCTATTTTACGTGGGGGAACCCCACTGATATTTCCCCCAGTCCGACGCTGGCGGGAACCCCATGAATTTGTGGTTTGCTTTTTCCGATTTCGCTGTATTTCACTGTGACTACCACACAATGTTAAGGAATAGTGACAAAACTTACTTATTTCGAGTCTTGCAAAAGCTATGTATTTCACAAGGTCGCCGAAGTTCCGAGGGGAACAATTCAATGGAACGATTAATAACCAGACTAGCTATGAAAGGATTTATCATTGTTGTGGTCATCCTGCTGTGCGCAGACATCCAGGGCACTGGGAAAGGAAGATTTCTTCTAAGGAAATCGGCAGTGGGAACTAGTAAAACTAATGTGTACAATCAATTAGAAACACAGGATGAAGCGCAAGAGGAAACATGTTGGAAGTTGGTTCATGGAGATGTTTTCAGGGCTCCTTCCCATGCAAGGTTACTGTGTGTTTATGTGGGAACTGGAGTACAATTTTTTGGGATGACCCTTGTTAGAATGATTTTTGCAATGCTTGGTTTCCTTTCCCCATCAAATCATGGAGGTCTCATGATGGCTATGCTTCTTTTGTGGGTGTTCATGGGTTTGTTTGTTGGGTGCTGCTCTTCTCATCTTTATAAGATGTTCAAAGGCACAGAATGGAGAAAGAATACACTCAAGACAACATTTTTGTTTCTAGGCATTGTATTTTGCATTTTCTTTGTACTGAACACATTGATATGTGGTGAAAAATCATTTGGTGCAGTTCCTTTTGGTACCATGTTTTCTTTGGTTGCTCTCTAGTTTGGAATTTCTGTTCCCTTGGTCTTTGTGGGTAGTTACTTTGGGTACAAGAAACCTGCAATTGAGGATCTAATGAAAACCAATAAAATTCCCCGTTAGATTCCAGAACAAGCTTGGTACATGTGGCCATTTTTCTCTATACTCATTGGAGGAATTTTCCCTTTTGGTGTTGTTTTTATTGAACTATTCTTCATCTTAACTTCTATATGGCTACATCAGTTCTACTACATCTTCGGGTTTCTATTCCTTGTCTTTGTGATTCTTGTTGTCACATGTATGGAGATAACCATTGTCCTATGCTACTTCTAGATGTGCAGTGAAGATTATCACTAGTGGTGGAGATCTTATTTGACTGCAGGCTCTTCAACTTTTTATTTGTTTCTATATGCCACATTCTATTTCTTCACCAAGCTGAAGATCACAAAGCTCATTTCTGGGATTTTGTATTTTGGTTACATGATGATCATTTCGTATGTATTCTTTGTATTGATTGGTACAATATGTTTCTATGTCTGCTTCTGGTTTGTGCGGATGATATACTAGTTAGTGAAGATTGACTGAAGCTTCTCATTTGGTGGTCATTTTTCAAAAAGGCTTGAGAAGTTTTGGTTTAAGGAATTGCTATTTTATCATTTATTTAGTTAAGAGTTGTGGCATGACATCATAGGTTGTGTTGGCAGCGAAGGCAATGCTAATCTTGTATGATGGTGTATTTACTGTTTAGCTCTAACCTTCTTGATACAATCCCGCATATAAGAATCTTGAGGAGCTTGATTTTCAATGTAATACAATGTTTTGCATTGCTCTGAATGTTTGTTAAAATAGGGGAGCAGGAGAAAAAACACACATAAATAGAGACAAAAAAAATATAACACATAAATCTACACCATGTGCTACAGCACTGCAACTCTATTTATCAATTTCATCAAACATTACATTTGATTTGAATACTTCAGCATTCAACATTTCTACCTCATGATTTTCTGATCATTCAACACTAACATAGCCTATTACATGTGCTTCATTTATGGAGGTCTTAAGAACAATCTACAACCTCATAAGGAGATGGAACAACAATATAAAATTATATTTTATGTTGCCCACAATCCGTGTGAAGCAAGCTAATGGTACGGTGGACAGATTGGGGGAGTTGATAAAAAAAATACATTCAAATCTTGCTGAGATTTGCTTTCAATGATATCTTAAATGTTGCAGATATAATATGCATACCGAGTATTTGAAACACGACAGGTTAGGGAGAGGTTAGTTGAGATTACTTCTGACAATGTTGACACCTTTAATATTTATTAGTTGTTAAGTCTATTCAACCATTGAATATAGTCTGTTGGATATTTTTTTTCTAAATAGATTATATACTTGTTGGAACTAGTAAAAGTAATGTGTACCCATTAAGCTTGTGTAATGCCCATGGTTAAAGATTTTAAAACTTGCTGTAAAGTATATATATTTTCTATGACTTGGCATGTTGCATTGGTATTAAATAAATTCATCCATATCATCTATGGAATATTATGCTGCGAGCCACCATTAATCGACATTGATCAATATTAGGCTATAAAATTATTAAATTATAATATATTTTTTTTTACTTTTTCCAACTGCTGAGTAATAATAAGGTTAGAGAGTTTAGCGATGTAAAAGAAGTATTAATATTGATGAGGGTAAAATTATTAATTTGTATTTATTAATATGAATAATTTTTATTCAAATTTGAATTAGTAATTATCGGTGTAATTGGATTGGACAAATAAAATAAATAATAAACATAATATCCTTATTAGTAACTACCAATAATGTATAATGTTAAATATAATTTTGATATTACTATTTATATCACTGTGATAACAATGGAAATAATATTATATTAAAAATTTAGTGTATAAAATAATGCTCCTATTATTAACATTTAATATTTAATTTAATATTATATTATCAATATTAAGAAGTAATCATGGATATTCGTATATAAAATAATAATCATGTCAAAAAAATATTAATGTAGATCATGAATGTTAATGTTATTTTAATAATAGAGGTTAACATAATAATAATAATAATGTTAAATGAAATATTATTATTTATTTAAATAATGCTATATTTTTAAAGTATAAACATTGATGGAATATCTCTAATTATAATTTGGCCCAATGATAAATTAGTAATAGTGTTAGTAAGAGAGAAAGAGAGGAGGGAAAAGAAATAGAGAGGGAAGGATAGAAAAAGAGAGAGAGAGGAGGGTAAAGGGACAGAGGGAGGTAGAGAGGGATAAGTGAGATAGAGATAGGGAGGGAGAGAGAGGTGGGATAGAAAGAAGTAGAGAAGGAAAGAGAGACCCAGAGAGAGTGAGAGAGAGGGGGAGGGAGGGAGAGGTTGAGGTATAGGGGAGATACAGAGAATTAGAGGGGAAAGGAGAGAGAGGTAGAGAGGAATACGTGAGAGAGGGAAGGAGAGAGTGAGGGAGAAATAGGTGGGATGGAGGGAGGGATAGGTAGAGAGGGATATGTGATATAGAGAGAAATAGAGAGGGAAGAAGAGAGCAAGACAAAGAGAGAAGGGGCGAGGGAGGGAGGGAGAGGTAGAGAGGGATAGGTGAGATAGATCACTATTTTTTTCACACCATCCACTGCTATAAATAATGTGGGCTCAGCCTATCGGCGTAAGTATTGCACCTCATTGAGGTGCAAGTGCTAGTTTTAGTTTTGGATTGTGCAACAACAAAAGTTGTCAGTGTATATTGACTGTGCAAAATGCTAATAAAATTATGAAAAGTAAGGGTTAACCAACACTCAAATATTTAAATTAATATAAAAATAGGTTAGACATTTCATAGACCAGAAATATATAGAGTGTGTATGAAAGAAAAATCCAAAAATATAAAAAAGAGAGATATTGTGTTAGGGATGGAAGAGTCAATATATAAAACGAATACACCATGTGATCATAAAAATATTATATTAGGAATGAATTGTTGAACCATTAGAGAAGTTAAAAACACAAGAAATTTTAAAAAATAGGGCTAAATATACACACAAATGATCACATGCAAGTATAAAAATGTGGTGAAGCTAAAAACATACACAACTAAATGAAAAATAGTCAAAATATTATATGAAGGGTTAAGAAAAAGTGTTAGATCTATCAACTCCTTGTGTTTCTACAACTCCAATAGATGTGTTCAAGCACAAACAAAAGCACTCAAATATGAATGGACAAACCATAAAAGAGACATAGACACTAAACCATCAACCTAAAATGATAAAAAAAAATACAAAAGGATGTTAGTAGGGGGTATACCAAAACGTATTCTATGTATAATTTTAAACTTCCAATTAAGCCAAGAGATTATGTATAACATATGAAGGAAACTAAAAGTCTCTTGTTGCACAAAAAGTGTAGATGAAGCCAAGATTAATTTGTGATGAAATATTATATTGGATTACTCAAACTAACACCACAGTATTGGTTTTCAATATTTCTTACAAAAATGGTTGATATTCAATGAGCTATTTATAGACTTGAATGATGTAGCATCAAGAGCTATAATTGATTTGTAAGATCAATGGAGGAGATTGTCTTAGAGGAATGGAGTCATGAGAAGCCTTCATGTGGTATTTTGTAATTGGTGCACATGAGGATTTCTAGGATCTAAGGGATTTAGATGATGGGGATCTTTTCAAAAAAGCATGGTGGATGAGGGTCAAATATTTCATTTGGAACATCAAAATGTCAATTTTTTGAGATTTGTGAAGAGCTAAGATTTTCTAGATTGAATGAATTGTCAAGATTTGATGAGAGGACTTCATGGAGATTTGTGAAACATGGGACTATGTATACATAAAAATATATTTTAGTTCATATGTAATCTTGAACCTTGAGCAAGATTAATTATGATTTAAAATGTGCAAATGATTATCTAGTTTAAATAATTGATTTTAGTCAACTAATAATTTGAAAACAAAATATGAATTAAATAAATAGAATTATATTTTTGAATGTATTAAAATGAAATGATGAGAATAATGTACTCAAATAAATAAATATTAAAATTAATTATTTAAAGTTGATGATTAAAAAATTTAATTAATGTTAAAATAAGAGTCAAATAAATTATGTAGATGATTATAATTTATTTAATTAATTTACAAAGTGGTGATTCCAAGAGACAATTTTAGATGTCTAGATAAATAAAATTAAAGAAAATAAATCTTACATAAATAAAAATTAAATAATTTTAAAATAGTTTAAAGTAAAATAAAATAACTTTTAAATAAATAAATCTTCAAAATAAATTAAATCATGTAAATAAAATAAAATAATGATTAGTCATATCTACCAGGAATCGAATTGTGTTGCATATCTTCTAGCTAACAAAGGTGTGGATCAAGACAAAAATGCCATTTTGAGTGGTCTGTCAGATCAATGGGTTAGCTATGAAGCAATTCTAAAATTCGAGTAGAAAAGAGCACTAGGTAAGGAAGGCTTCAGATAATTTGGTGCAAGTCTGGCACAAAATTCCAATGCTGCATGCGATATCTACAATCTTGGGAAAGAAGATATGTCTCAAATATGTAATGTTATCAAAGTTGTAGGATATATTAAGGCCTCCTGCATTTTGCGTTTATGCATCTAGTAATCTTCATACAAATGACCAAAAGGAGGTCTCAGAGAGTACTTTTTGTTCTCTTCATGAGAGTTAAGCATTTGTTTCAGATTAAGCGTTTGTTTCAGATATTAGACTATGATCATTGGTCTCATGGTGATATACACAACAAAAACATTTACCTGTTGTTCTTCGGCATGGTGGTGGAGGCAATGCGTGACAAGGAGCTTGCTCTCGGGCTGGTACCCGTGCTTCTCAAACCTCACATTCGACCTGTGATGACAAAAGAAATTGAAAGAATGGAGGTAATTTTACGAGGGGAAAGAATCATGGGAGTATTTGATGTTGTTACCGCCAAACGAATGTCATAACTACTAAGGTGCTTCCACTGTTCAAGGAAGGTATTGTTGGGTTTGATGAAGCTCAAATATTCTAATTATAATGATAGTTTCTCTCAAAGTCGAAACGGATGTCAATAAATTCAACAATTGCTATTAGAGATTTAGTGAAAAAGTTGTTTTGGAAATCATGAAGAATTTCTAGGGAAATGGATGTAGTAGCTTTGGATGATTGGGCTTGAGCTCTCATGTCTTGGTCATGTGGCTCTAGAGAGAATTTTGATGAAGTGGGATTTGTTCATATAGATGATGAAGATTTCTAGTCTTCTCAGAAGAAGCTTTTGGATCAGTTAGATGAAGTTGATTTTGTTATTGAGGAGTTTCTTCGTATGTTGGAACTTGGCAGTGGCATGGAGCAGTTGCAAGAAATAAAAAGTGGATTTGTTCAAGAGAGCTACAAAAATGTAAGTGAGGCTGAGAGTCCTTTGGAGGACATAGAAGAAAAAGAGAGATGATTTATAGATGAAGATTGCAGAGGTAGAAGCAGAGTGGAATGCACTGATTGCAGGTAGAGAACAAGTTGTAGCTGAAGATAATGAGGTAAAATCAGATTTTAATGTGAGATTTGATAAGGTTGAGAGTGATGTTGCAGAAAGTAATGAGAAGGTAAAAAAAATTCTTATTAATGATGTGTCACAAAAGAGTGTATACCTTGCTTGATATGGGAATAATTAATGATAAATTGGACTTAATGATGCCTTGATCTAGTGTTGTGAGGTGCTTTAGACAACCACATTAGGTATTGGACCTTTGCAAACTAAATAGAATGCATTTATTCACATCTTGTAAAGGTGTTGTAAAGTGTTGTAAATGACTTTCACACTTTTCTAAACTTTTATGTGGCATCTAAGTCTAATGGACTTATTTTTTTCCCTAATTAAATATTGTAAAATGTATTTAATGGCATTCTCACATTAATCTAGAAGGCTTGTAAATTAAGCCTAATCTTAATCTAGTGTTGTAATGTGTCTTACATATTCACATTGGATGTTGCACCTTTCTAGGCTATGTGGACCTCATTTCAATGTTGTAGAGTGTATTTAATCACACTTTCACATTAAATTTTGTGTCCTTATCCCTAATTACCCTTTACATCATCATTAATAGGATCCTATGGCCCCATATTATGCATCCCAAGGCTTAATTTGATCAAAGATTTGACTAGAACAACCTAGAAGCCTAATTCTTTCACTCCTCGACAATCCAGCTGGCAAAAGAGCCCCAGTGGGACCAACTCGCCCATCTGGGCGAATTAGTACCATCCAAGTGGGACTAAGTTGCCTAGCTTGGTGACTTAGTCACATTTGGGCTATTTTCGAGGTTCAGGCGAGAAAAGTTGGATTTTAAGTTTATTTTTCCTTCATGTCAGTGTTGGGGATCAAATTAACTGGAAAATTAGGAGGATTGCCTATAAAAATAGAGCTTATAAACCATAATTCATAACCTAATCATTTCATTATTCATTCATCATCTCTCTCAAGTTAATCAAGCTAGAGTTTTAACATTTCAAGTCATCCACTACTACATAGAGGGGCAGTTAAGACAATTTTTAAGACAATTTTTAAGTAAATTGTCTTAACTTGAGACAAAAAAAAGTTGTGTATTGTCTCAAGTATAATCTTTAAGCGGGTGTCTTAAAGTATTGTCTTAAAAATTGTATCTATAAAGACAATATGAAATAGAAATATTTTTGTCTCTTTAGACACAATTTCACTTTTGTCTCTTTAGAGACAATTTCACTTTTGTCTCTTTAGAGACAATTTCACTTTTGTCTCTTTAAAGACAATAGTTGGGATTAAAGACATATTGTCTCTGTAGAGACAATATGTAAAAAATGTCACTCTAAAGACAATATGTAAAAATTGTCTCTCTACAGACAATATGTAAAAATGCATTAAAAAAATAAATAATTTATTTTAAATATTTTTTTAGTGTGGCTTTCAACATTCAATGTTTTCAAATTCTCGTTGTCCTCCTATTTGTTGGAGTTTTTATTTTTATTTTTCCAACTACGATGGAAAATTATAACAAAAATTATCAATGATTTTGAAGTTGGGAGCAATGAACAGTTGTTGAATACGCACAACTTAATGTTCATAAAAAAATAAAGAAAATAACACATCTTAATCCAAATTCATAAAGTTAATACCAATAAGTATTTTTTAATTTATAGTTTATAAAATTGTTCACACAATCATGAGCAACATGTAGATCATAACATGGCGTGAGAAAAAAATTCATTTCTAGGAAAGAGAAAATGTTAATATTTTCCTAAAAGCCAGTGGAATATACCCAACTACCGGCATAACTCTTTCGAGTATGGCAAGGTAGCTTGACAAAGAGTTGACTCAATTGTCTGGACTTGACAATTTTGCTTCAGAATGGGAACTTCCTCTTAGTGAAACGTTGCACTGGACTCATTACACATACCCCTATTTGTCTCACTTGCACTTTGACTGTCTGACCGGCTACCAACAATATGTACTTCATGCCTATGGTTTTCTATCTCCTGAAGAGAAATCTTCATGGACTTCATTTCTTTTGTTTGTTCTTCCAAAGAATGTATCAGCCCTTCCAAATGTTTGCTATCTGGTAGAGAATACTAAACAAGTGTAAATTGAAGCAGAATAT
Organism: Sequoia sempervirens; assembly: GCA_007258455.2. Lineage (NCBI taxonomy): Eukaryota > Viridiplantae > Streptophyta > Pinopsida > Cupressales > Cupressaceae > Sequoia > Sequoia sempervirens. The sequence goes on along the minus strand of VDFB02112443.1, from coordinate 4,801 downwards.
AGAATACATATTGTTATTATCTTCTAATGTCCACGTAGTCTAAAGAATGATTTTTATAGGAAACAATGCTCACGTGAGTTTTGGAAACCAAAAAATCATCAATGACTAACCTTTGAGTTTTGATTTAAGCATTTCTCTGCTAGCTTCAACTACTTCAGCTACAACAACGGCAACAGCTTTAGTTGCAGCCACAACTTCCTTAGCTGGACCAGGTACTACGGTCCTCTTTTCTTCAAACTCATCAACTCTAGAAGCAATCTAACAAATCCAAGATTTGAATCTGGAAATAACTATTTTCTGTCAAAAGACAAAAACATCACACAAAGTGAAACACCATCACACCCAATTAAAACGTAAAATTATGTTATATGGGAGAAAGAATATCGTAACCCATAGGGGCCAGCAGTAGTTAGAAGATCAAATATTAAAACTATTTCTTAAAATTTATAATATCTTTTCTTTTAAGATTGAAAAATTGGTGATATGGAGATTCTTAAGGTAGAGCTAAAAAAATAGTGAAAATGGAACTTCACTTTATACAACATAAAGAGCAGCCTTAGTCTTTCACAAGATCTACTAAAAAAAAATTTGATGAAATATAAAACCAAACAATTAAATGAAAAAAGGCTCATTGAAATGGTACCTTGTTATGTGTATCATAAACACATGCTTCCACCGAATTTTTCTTTTCCTTGGTCTCTTCCATAATTCTGTCTTGTAAGGCAATTTCAAACTCTTTCTCTGTAGCTTTCTACAATTTTGTCTATGCCAACCCACCAAATATTATTTCTGCATGAAGCAATTTAGTTTTTTTGGTGGTTATTTATTGACATAGATAGATAGGTGTAGATATAGATAATTTTATTAATAGAATGGTTTCTTTTTTAATCGTTTTGAAATAACTAGAAGGAAATTCGAGAGTCAATTCCACATAATTAAAAAAATTAAAGAATATAGCTATCACCTTTGCAGTAATATAAAGTTTTTCTCTCTTTCAGGATGACCACCGTAGACTTCTAAGGATACTGCAACATATTCAACCCAAGATTGCCATAGCTTATCCTGCCTATATTTTGTGTGTCATGAAGCACACTGATGCTAATGAAATGGGTGTTTTGTTGAAGAAAATGAAGTGGATATCACTTGTATCCTTATTCAAATTCAATGGACTAGAGACACCATTCATTGATGGAGGAGGTGAGAGCAAGTATAGTGGGTGTAGAGCGGAAGATCTATTTTTGATACAGTATATTTCTAGTGCAACAGGCAGCCCTAAGCCAATTCTGGTAATAGCAAGATCTGCAACACATAGAACATCTAGCGTAAAGGTCCTTGACCTGCAAATGAGAGCACATATATGGTTAAGAGGCATTGTTTTGCCAAAACAACAAAAAATAATTTAATGAAAAATAAGAAAGAATATATTAACTTTTGACACTTCTCCTAAGGGCGTGCACAAAATATGCCTCAAAACAAAGATAGGTACTCGCAGAAGATTAGAACTGCTAAAAAAAATGCAAAGACTTCTCAGTATAAGCTTACAAAATTCTTTCAAATACGTTAGAAACACATTTGTATTGAATCTGATGGCCCTGACTCATCTAAGCATACATTAGATGATTCATTCTTTCAGTTCCAGTATGATTATCTATTTTTTGCTTATCACCAAATTATATATTTCCCAATGAATTATCTTACACTTAAATAAACCTGATAGGCCAAACTGGTTGAAGCAAACACTTCATAATTCACTAATGCATTTATTTGAGCATGATTGTGTTCATATGCATTATCCCAATTTGATACTCACCAGCGAATTCCAATATAGAGTTTCTTGAACATAGGAATTCCTTTCACTTGCCTTGACCACTTATTTGTAATGAATGCTTGATTTGTTTGATTTTAAGATTGTGAGAGTTAGGGCTCAACTGCTAAACCACACTCATTTAGAGACTTAAATTTAAAATTCAATTAAACATAAATTCTCTAGCAGGGACTACACAACAATCACCTTTGTCTAGACAACTCTAGGGAGCTGGTAGTCACACCTAATTGCAAAAAGAATCATCTCAACACTGCAAATGATTAATTTTTAAGTTTTTCCTTTACGTACCCTGGCAAGAGGGCTTTGTGTATCAAATTGTGCTTTCACTCAAACTGAATTTTATATGCCTAACTTTTTTGAGGGGATGTTACAAGCTAGTCTGTACAAGGGGAAGTTATATACTGAACTAATTAAGTAATTGATCCATTCAATTTTACTGCATGTGTTTATAGTACACTGATTATTACAACTTGATATATTTGTCATTGAATTCCATTGCAGAGATTTTAGAACACATAACACTTTAAAGACACCTTAAACTTACCTGTTACACATTCAATGGATTTCAAGGGATACTAAATGCTCATTCAACAAACACCTTTTCCACCCAATAGACACATTACATATACAGTTAAGCACATATTTGGTTTGAACAAAATGCTTGGAAGCTCCAAGAAAAATAATAAAGAATTTGAAATGTCAAGGAAAAATAAAGTACATATGTTTAAAATTAACTCTTCTTCCAAGAATTTTTGAAAATTATAATAAAATTCTATGTTACCAGTTCTTTGTAGGGGACTGCTGGGTATTCGTGCAGTTTGAACCAGGTCCTGGTCCTGGTTTGGTCCTCCAAGGGATTCGGCCAGGGTCCTTCAAATGCCCTGTGGGTTTTTTCGAGATGAACCTTGAAGATCCTAGGGAGAACCCAAACATAATTTGCTCAGAACCCAGATAGAATTTGCTCAAAACTTAGACATACATGAAATATAAGCAAGCAGAACCATCAACATGTGGATATAACATTCAAAAATGTCTATCTGAGGGAAACTTAATATCTTCTGTTAGAACAAGAATGAAGTTTGGATGCATTAATGAAATTCACTTGTATGAGTAAAAGCTTCAAAAAACCACACTCCTGGACAAGGGAAGATAAAAAAAAATATGGATATTCATATATCCATACACGATACAACCAAGGGTAATATTTACACAATAGATAATAAAGGTAATGCATAAAGCATTTTCCCACAGATTTATCTTGGTCATTTACAATGCTTTACTGTTCTAAAATTTCATGGCAACTTTACTCTAGACTCTAAAGTAACAAACTTAGGTCTAAAAAGTTGCAATAATTTTCAGTTACAAAGGAAGAAAGTTAAAAACTAAAGAAACTGGGGTCTGTTCCTTTTTAGAAATAGGACACAAAGTAATTTGTTGTAAAATGCAGTAAACACGATAAAGTAAAAGTAAAAGGTCTGAAATGGTAATCCTTTAATACCCCTTTTTTATTTGTATATGCTTGATATTTTTTTTGTATTTTGGGAAATCGCTGTGGTATTTTGATTGGTTGTTTATTTTACCCAAATGCAGAATTTCCTTTAGTGCAGACTAAGATCATTGACTTCTTTCACATTCAAAAGTCTGGTCTGGTTGTCTCATCCAATGGCAAGGCTTATTAGGGGGCATTTTAGTTTGAATTTATATGCATGTTTTCTGATTGAATCTGTCTTTGGTGATACTATTCGGTCGAGACAATTAAGAATAGGAGAATAGCATGACAATATTTTGGCAATTCAGATGTTCAAAAACCCAAGAAGTGTGGTTCAAAGCTGGTTGTCACTAAAAAGAAGAGAAGGTTGCTGCCAATTGTACCAACTCAAGATCTGGATAGAAAGTTGAAGCAAATGGCATCTCTTGCAATGGCACTTACATCTACAGGGATGCAGTTCAATGATGAACTAACCTATATGTTTGACATGGTTCCACGGTCTACTAATTGGGTTGCATTGGAAAAGGGTGGAATGTAGGTAATAGTGGCTTGTTAAACAAATGAAACTTTATGGCTTAGTTGCAATTTGGAATCAAGGACATTGAATGTACACGTTGTGTTGCATACCTTAAACAAATACATGATAAAATTAATCTAGTAAATAGAGGATAATTATAATGGCCAAAAGAAAACACATAGCTAGTCTTAGATAATGGATGTTAGATAGATCAGAAAAATGATAAAGACCTTAGTCTCTTATGTGTACAACTTTACATAACATCTAATTCTAGTTTTGTCTACTAATTAGTCACTGATATTTGTATAATACATGTGATGTCAAATGAAGATAAAGCTGCCCTTGAGATTTGCAAAACAATGATTAGGAGGGGAGAGTTCCCTCGACTACTTCTTGTTTATAATTCAAAAGAGGGGTATGGAGTATATTTTTTCTATTATATTTGTGCGTAAAATACATATTATTTCAACTCTTAGGAATCCCTTGAGATGAGAAGCTACCTGCCAAATTGGGGAATCAATTTGCTTATGTGATAAAATGATTTTGTCTACCACAGTTTTATAGTAGAGGCATATAGCAATATAAAGGACCTCACAATTATCATAGTACACAGGGGATGCCACAGCCTTTATGAATGTACTGTCACTTCATGACAGTGATTTTTCATAGTAGGACAGAGTTTGTAAGAACAATAATGAGGACATAAGGGTGGATCAATCAAAGAGAGCAGTGATCACAAGTCTTAAAGGATTTAAGTGTAGACTTGGAATATAAATCATAGTCATCAAATTTCATGAGTCTTTAGCAATCAAGTAAAATGAAGGAATAATTTGCAAGAGGGCAGTCCTTTAAGGTTGACAGTGAGTATGGACTATGCAAAGGAATGAACATTCACTAAGGGCAGACCCTTAGGGTTTTCATGACAGTGAAACCCTAGGTAACAATGCTTTTAAGTGTCACAATAAGGAAA
>VDFB02112442.1:0-20928 GCA_007258455.2 Sequoia sempervirens | reverse complement strand
ACCCACACCACTCAAGCAACCCAAAAAATACAAGCACAAACACAAAAAATGACAACTGTTGAGAACAAGGATCAAGATCAATCCATCACTGAGCACCTTGAAGCTATGTCTACTTCATCCAATGATCAAATCAACACACATCAAGAGTCACTTTTCAATCATGATCAAAATCCACCAACAATACTCGACAATGATCCAATTCAAGAAGTGTCAATATCATTTGACCCTATGGTTGAAGACATTCACAATCTCTCTGCCATGGTTGTTGAAAACAATGTTCAAGATTTCTCAATTAAGGAGCATATTGAAGATGTTTTTACCCCACCCGATGATCAACTCACCATACATCAAGAGCCACTTTTTAGTGATCTCTTTCAAGGAGTGTTAGGATTATTTGATCCTATTGACATAATGCACAATCCGTTGACCAATGATCATGTTGAAAATGTCTCTAAATTTCCTTATGAGTTAGAGGACATATCTCAAGAATTTATCCCAAAGCAAGATCAACATCTTTCACCAAAGTCTAGCAGTTGTCCTTTCCAAGACATATTGACACCCTTCGACCTCATGGTTACATATACTGAAGGAACCCTAAACTCAACATTTGAGGATATTGAACCACTTACCATGTCTAATGAAAACATCGAAGAACCTTTTGTAAGTAATCCATCCTTTGAAACTGACCCATGTCAAGAACTTGATCCAAAGCATGTCGAAAGCAACCTCGAAATCTTTCAAGATCAAGAATTTGTATCTTCAAGATACTAAAATAATCCAATGGACACTCTCCTATCTATGCAAGATGCACATACTCCTCCATCTACCCATGAGATGCTTTCTACAGATGGAAACGTAAATGATCTTCATCTAGAACAAGATTGTGTTACACAAAAAGAGCAGATTAGTAACTCCTATAGTCAAACGGAGTTATCAACATCAGGATTAGATATATCCCAAACTCATATTGAGGAAATCATGAATAAAGATATCGAACATTATCCACTCAAGGAAGAAAATCAGACAGAACAATATAATCCAGAGTTAGCAGAGCAACAAATTGAAACAATGTCATCTACAGTGGTCATTTTTTAGAGCATGTTTATTGAACAAGACACCTCAGAACAGGCAGAATCAAAGCATAAAGGTACTACCACTACCATACTGGGGGAAACTTTGTCTCAAACAAATGTCAACATGGGGAGCAAGAAGAATCCTTATGATAAAACCGATGCCAATACTACAACCAGTCACGTCATGAATCTTCATCCACCCATCACCCCATCCATGAATTGGGACCAACTTCGAAAGAAATATTTGAATCAAAGTACAAAGAACGTTATCAAAGAAAAAGAAGCCGAGAAGCATAATGGACAAATCAAATACACATGGATGCCAAAGAATACAAAGAAAGATTATCCTTATCAAACCTGATTAGTCAAAGAAACCAGGGAAAAATAAAAAGGGAAAAGTATCATCTATCAAAGATGATCCACAAAAGCAAAAGTAGACTTTCAAGCGAAGAGCAAAGTGTATCGTAGTTGGTCCTAATTCCGCATGCACACTTCAGATTCAATTCATCATTGCTCATCTTCCCAAGTTTGAGAATCAAAGGTTCCAAAACTATCAACCAATCCATCTTTTATCCCTAAACAAGCACTTCATCCACACTCTAATGATGATATATCCAATTCTCACATTGACTATGGATATAACGACTCTTCATCATAAGGATTCGGGGAAGGAACTTGACACATGTACATATAGAGACAAAGCTAACTCCCAGATCGATGAAGAAACCGAATCCCAAAAGCCGATTCAAGTGCATGATCTTAGCAGCTAAACTTTAGAAGGATAACCGGATGGCACATTATGACGTAAGCATCTACATCAACACCATAAGGTGATTCAGCATGAGCTAAAATATTTTAGAAAAATCAAAAAAATAAAAAAAATAAAAAATATGAAAATCCAAAAAAATCAAAAAAGGATTGAAAAATAGTGTAAAGAGAAAAAAAAATAGTCTTCTAGTGAAAACCACTACGGTGGCGCTTTGGCAAGACTCATGATGAAAACTCTAGCAAATAGGCATCATGGTGAATCGAAAGCATTTACGCGGCGCTCGTAGAAAGCATCCTCATCCCATCCATAATAAATCTATATTCCATCCATCTTAGCCATAATAAATCCATTCATCCATAAACCATTGATCCAATCCATTTTCATCCATTTCGTATCCATCATCCAAAGTTATCTTGATCTTGATGAAAGTTTTGGGGCACACTTTTTAACTTGGTTACGTAAAACATCTTGACATGGGTCGTTTTCATTGATCCTATCCTACACAGCGTTATCTGAGCCATGAAGCATTATCCAAATGAGTATTTGTTATCCAAACACCTTATCTTATCGCAAGATAATCCTTGGCATCCATTGTGTGCTTACTATATCCATCCATGACATTCCATACATTGCTAGACACTGGGGGAAGATATGTACATCTTGCTTCGAGAATAAATCTTAATCTATATCCTCCAACTTATGTGGCAATCCAAACATTGGCAAACGTGAAGCCAAATTGGTCAAAGCAGTTGTGATCTGAAATCCAAATCACTAGCCCATGGCACATTTTGATGAGAAGACATTCTTTATCAAGCTACATCTTTCATCGAACACCAATCCAAACAATCACTATTAGTTGCATCTACGTTGCACGTCAAACATCACGTCAAATCATTCGAACAACTTTTATTCCAAACCAAGCTTCAACAATCCTGATCAATTGAATCGAATCAATCCATAATCTTGGGATATCCTTCCCGATCATTGTGTTGCTTAACACTATCCTTACATTGTTGTGCATACTCAACAATGTTATCGTTATCAATCCCAATCAATCAATCCCTACATTGTTGTGCATCCTCAACAATGTTATCGTCATCAATTCTGATCAATCAAAACCTTGCATTGTTGTGTATCCTCAACAATGTTATCATCATCATCATCAATCCATTGATCTGATCAATCAACCTTAGCTTGGTTTTCACCAAAATCCCAAATAGATCACTGATATTATCACACATATCCATATCCAAATCGTCAAAATCATGCGAAAATCCAAAAACATTCAAAAATAAAAAAAATATCAAAAACATTGGAATCCGAACTACATTAGTCTACGAGGCTTAAGCGTAGGCAAGGCTAATCTTTGATCAGCCCCGAGACACAAAATCCAAAAATATCAAAACATCAAAATCCAAAACATTAAAAACACAAAATCCAAAACATTTGAAAAATCAAAAATCAAAACATTTGAAAAATCCAAAAAGCCAAAAATAGCCTCAAAACAAAACATCAAAACATCCAAATATTTGAAAAAATCCATCAGATCATTTCTCTTTCACCGCAATAATCAATCATCCATAATAAAGTAGTCACCTTAGCTCTTTGGCAAAACAAGCGAGGAACAAGTACAACAATCAACAAAGCAAACTTCAATCGTAAAATCAAAGCAAACAACAAATTTTTAAAACAAAATCAAAGTCTTGATCATTTTTAGACATGTCAATCAACCTATATCAATAGCCTATCAATCAACTTATCAAACCATCATCATCCTATACAATGCATGTCTAGGATATATCATTCGACAATGGTCATCATTTTGGATATCACTGTGATTCTTATCCCATCAAAACACATCCCTTTGGCTGAAGGTATGAAGAACATTGGCTTGTTTGTGCTTGATCTTTTCTTTTGGTTTATCTTATTGTGCTCATTCCAAGGACTTCTCAATGATGTCCCTAATGAAGGATTTAGAGAAATAGGAATGGGGCAATGATCATTATCTTTTGTCTGCTATGCTTGTTGGACGTTCTTGTAATATAACCTTGGCGAATACTTTCTTTGTTAGGTATGTATGGAAGAAGTCTAGAGCAACTTGTTGACTATCGCAAGGATAGGTTTACCTTTCCGTGTTTTGGTTTGAGGTGTCTAAAATTTTTGAAGTACATCCTAGCAAGGTTTCCGTATGTCAGGTGTGAACAAGGATACTCCTATCTATTTGTCAAGTCAAAGTCCATCACACTAGGTACCACACCATCCTGGTTTTCTAATACCTTGATGCATCGTACCACGTGTGTTATCAAACATAAGGAAATTGGCCCTTTGAAAATCCCAACTCCTCGGCAAGTAATCATCATCATTTGCATATTTATCATCTCATGTCTTGTTGGAATCTCTTGTTTTCTTCTATCTCTTGCTTTTCGCGCTAACATGGTACTATGACAGTTGATCATCACCATCACCATCACCATCATCATCGATCTTGCATCCACAAATCATTAGCATATTGCATCAACATAACATATACGAAACACATGCATTACATTTCCATCATTATATAAACATATTATTATAAGCATTCTTTATAGATAAGCACATCCATTTTATTACATTGCATCCATTTTTACATTGCATTTCATCCATTACATTGCATAACATTGTATTTATCACATAAATCCTCACATAACATTCATTTGCATGTCATAACCATTTCACATTACCACATATTACATAATCATACATAATAGGCACATAAGCATTATCAGATAATCCATTGCACACATTACGTTCATATTACATTACACATCATCATACCACTTTGCACTAACATATCATTGCATCATATCAAAATCATTTGCTCATATATATCATCAAGAATGCAACTATCATGGTATAAATCAGGATCAAGTGGGTGTAATATATCAAAATAGGCATGAGGCTACCCATGGCTGATGACTGTCTACATCATCAAATCTATCTACATCAAATATTCGAGTTAGAACTGATCTTGAACCTCTTTTTGAGAGATCGACCCTCAAATCAAACCTCTTAATGATCTCTCGAGGGGGCAGTATACTAGCATAATTCTTCATTGTGGGGCAAGTAGTGGGGCATCGAAAAAAAATCAAAGAAATTTTGACTTTTGATCATGGCAAGGTTATTCTTTGAACCAAGCATAACAAGTGCATTGCTTCAAAGAGGGGCAAAATTTAGACATCGAAAATATCTGATTGATATGGCACACTCTAATCTTTGACTACTAACATCGTTTCTTCACGAATCATCCTTGGATTAACCATTTAATCAAATTCCCCTATTTGATTAAATCATCAATATTCACCTCTTAATTAAATAAATCATTTTGTCTAATTAAAGTCACTTTCTGTTAATTAAAAATCAATCCATTTGATCTAATTATCCCTATTTAATTAAATAATCAATTTATTTGATTTAATCTAACACCATCTCTTTTAATTAAATAAATCAAAATCCTTATTTAATTAATCTCTTGTCATAGTCCTCTCTTATTTGATTTAAATAAATCCATAAATTTGAGTCAAATAGGTCACATAATCTAACCTCTCTCATTAAATTAATTAACCCTTGATTAACTTAATCTAATCTCATGTCCCATCCTCTAGATAATGCAAGTTGCACATGAAAATAGATTTAATTCATTTATTAAATCTCTATTTTCCTCACAAGGCATCTTTTGGAATATTCTCTCAATTTGAATTCAAAAATTCCAAGTCAACATGTACATCCAACAAGGCATTTAAAACCTCTTACATGTCATATGATGCAGATCTAACTCCACATAATCAACTCCTGATTTTGTAGATTCCTGTAGGTGGAATGATTCACCAACCATGGCGAATGAGTCCCACCTATAGGCCTGAAAATATATTTTCTTAGAATTCAGCTCCCGGTAGTCAGAAACAGGTTTCCAAAAGATTTTACCAGAAACAAGACTAATTTTCCATGCATGATGAATGAGTCCTAGTAGCCATTAACAAATTTTTTTGAGACATTCCAAAATCTTCCAGTGACATCAATTTGCCTCTAGGTTCACTCTATTCAATCTCATTCATCTCATGCTTGTAATCAACATTGTGTTTTCCAACACCTTGCATTAGAGTAGTTTGCATTCCTTTAGTTACATTTGTAAGCATCCAAACACATCTACACACACTTCACATTCATTTCTTAGATTAATCTTGAGTGAAATAGTAGTGCATTTTGGCCCATTTTCTCTCTCCTTTTAGGTGAAAGACCCTAGGAGGAGCTAAGAAGGATTTGAGTGCTAAAATCCTTCGTTTCAGTATGCATGAATGTATGTATGCCTATGTGTATGACTGTATGACTGTATGACTATATGTATGTATGTATGTATGTATGTATGTATGTATGCTTGTATGCATGTATGTATGTATGTATGTATGTATTTATGTATGCTTGTGTGTATGTATGTATTTTTGTACGTATGTATGTATGCTTGTATGTATGTATGTATGTAATGGCTTTGGGTTTAGGGTATATAAGGGTAAGGGTATAAGGTATATGGATGAGGGTTGAAGTTGTAGGGTTTAGGGTTTAAGGTATAGGGTTGAGGGTTGAGGGATTAGGGCTTAAATAATTGGTTGAGGGTATAAGGTAGAGGGTTGAGGCTTTATAGTTGAGGGATAATATTCAACTCATTGAGTGTATAAGATTAAGTGTGTAAGGTATAAGTATTAGGGTTTAGGATATATGGTTTAGGGTTTACGGTATGAATTGAGGGTATAAGGTATAGGGTAAAGGGTTGAGAGTGTAGGGTTTAGGTTTTAAGTATAGGGTTGAGGCACAATATTCAAGGTTTAGGGTATAAGGGTGAGGTTATATGGTATAGGGATGAAGGTTGAGGTTGTAGAGTTTAGGGTTTAAGGTATATGGTTGAGGATTGAGGGATTATGGCTTAATTATATGGTTGAGGGTATAGGGTTAAGGGTTTACAACTAAGGGATAATGTTCAAGGTTGAGTGTCTAAGGTATAGGATTTAGGGTTTAAGTTTGAGGGTATAAGGCATAGGGATGAGGGTTGAGGGTTTAGGGCAGAAGTATAGGGTTAAGGGTATAAGGTATATGGTAGAGGTTTGAGGGTGGAGGGATGATATATAGGGTTGAGTGTCCAAGGTTAACTATATAAGGTATAGGTCCACTAGGTCTTAAGATACTGGGTTGATGGATTAGGATTTAAGTATAGGGTTGAGGGTTGAGGTTGTAGGGTGTAGGGTTTAGGGTTTAAGGGTCGAGGGTTGATGGTTTAGGGTTTAGGGTTTAAGGGTTGAGGGTTTAAGGGTTGAGGGTTGAGGGTTTAAGGGTTGAGGGATTAGGGGTTGAGGGTTTAGGTTTTAAGGGATTAAATTTGAGGGTTGATGGATTAGGGTTTAAGGTATAGTTTTAAGGGTTGAGGGTTTAGGGATAAGGTTTATAGTTTAAGGTTTAAGGGTTGAGGGTTGAGGCTTTAGGGAAATGGTTTGGGGTTGAGGGTTAAGGGATTAGGTTTTAAGGATTTAGGGGTCAAGGGTTTAGGGTTTAAGAGTTGAGGTTCTAAGAGATTAGGGTTTAAGGGCTGAGGGTTTAAGGGTTGAGGGTTAAGAGATTAGGGTTGAGGGGTTAGGGTTGAGGTTTAATGTATATGGTAGAGGTATGAGGGTTTAGGGTTGAGAGTTGAGGGTTTAAGGGTTGAGGTTTGAGGGATTGGAGTCTAGGGTTGAAGGTTTAGCGTTTAATGTATAGGGTTGAGGTATTATGGCTGATGGTATAATGTTGAGGGTTGAGGGTTGAGGGTTGAGGGTTGAGAGTTGAGGGTTGAGGGTTTAAGGGTTCAGGAGTACGGGTTAGGGTTTAAGGGTTGAGGATTGAGGGATTAGGGTTTAAGGGTTGAGGGTTGAGGTATTAGGGTTTAAGTTATAGGGTTGATGGTTGAGGGTTTGAGGGTTTAATGGTTGAGGTTTGAGGGTTTAAGGTTTGAGGTTTGAGCATTTAGGGTTTAAGGGTTGATGTTTTAAGGGTTGAGGGTTTATAGTTTAAGGTTTGAGAGTTGAGGGATTAGGGTTGAGAGTTGAAGGATTAGGGTTGAGAGTTAAGGATTTAAGGGTTGAGGGTTTTAGGGATTAGGGTTTAATGGTTGAGGGTTTAAGGGTTGATGGTTAAGAGATCAGGGTTTAAGGTACAAGGTTAATGGATTAGGGTTGAGGGTTTAATGTATATGGTAGAGGGTTTAGGGTTCAGGGTTCAGGGTTCAGGGATTAGGGTTGGGGGTTTAGTGTATAGGTTTAAGGGTATAGGGATTAGGGTTTAGGGTTGAGGTTTTAATGTATATGGTTGAGGATTGGGGGATTAGGGCTTAAGTATATGTTTTAGGGTGTAGGGTTGAGGGTTGAGGGTTTACAACTAAGGGATAATGTTCAAGGTTGAGTGTCTAAGGTATAGGGTTCAGGGTTTAAGGTTGATGATATAAGGCATAGGTATGAGGATTGAGGGTTTATGACACAAATATAATATTGAGGGTATAGGGTAGAGGGTAGAGGGTAGAGGTTTGAGGGATAATGTTCAGGGTTGAGTTTCCAAGGTTTAGTGTATAGGGTATAGGCCCATTAGGGTTTAAGGTATTGGTTTGGCAAATCAGGGCTTAAGTATAGGGTTGAGGGTTGAGGTTGTAGGGTTTGGGGTTTAGGGTTTAAGGGTAGAGGGTTGAGGGTTTAAGGGATGATGGTTTATGGTTTAAGGGTTGAGGGTTGAGGGATTAGTGTTGAGCATTGAGGCTTTAAAGGTTGAGGGTTTGGGGTTTAGGGTTTAAGGGATAAGGGTTTAAGGGTTGAGGGTTGATGGTTTTAAGGGTTGAGGGTTGAGGGTTTAAGGGTTGAGAGATTAGGGGTTGAGGGTTTAGGCTTTAAGTGATTAGGGTTGAGGGTTGAGGGATTAAGGTTAATGGGTTGAGGGATTAGAGTTTAAGGGTTGAGGGTTGATGGATTAGGGTTTAAGGTATAGTGTCGAGGGTTGAGGGTTTAGGGTTTAAGGTTTAAAGGTTGAGGGTTGAACCTTTAGGGAAAGGGTTTAGGGTTGATTGTTAAGGGATTAGGGTTTAAGGGTTTAGGGTTTAAGGGTCAATGGTTTAGGGTTTGAGGGTTGAGGGTTCAAGGGATTAGGGTTTAAGGGTTGAGGGTTAAGAGGTTAGAGATTAAGGTATAGGATTGAGGGATTATGGTTGAGGGTTTAATGTATAGGGTAGACGGGTGAGGGTTGAGGGTTGAGGTTTAAGGGTTGAGGAATGAGGGATTAGGGTCGAGGGTTTAATGTATAGGGTTGAGGGTATAATTTATATGGTAGAGGGTTTAGGGTTTAGGGTTTACGGTTGAAGGATTAGGGTTGATGGTTTAATGGTTGAGGGTTTAGGGTTGAGGGATTGTGGTTTAAGGATTTAGGGTTTAAGGTTTGAGGGTTGAGGGATTAGGGTTGAGGGTTGAAGGTTTAAGGTATAGGGTTGAGGGTTTACAATTGAGGTTTGAGGGTTGAGGGTTGAGGGATTAAGGGTTTAAGGGTTGAGAGTTGTATGGGTTTGTGATACATAGTAGTTCTATATCTATTTTCTTGTGCCAACATACTAATGCATAAAGTTATGAAAGAAGGGAATGGAAATATTATTGAATATTATTTGATTCTTGTGATGTAATTTGTGTAATGATATCTTATCTCTGTAGTATCCTACATTGTCTAGAGTTAATATCTTGAGGGTTGAGTGTTTGTTGGGCAAATTTAATTCTTTAGGTTGTTTGCACCAATTTTTTGTGGTGTATGCTAGCATGGGAATGTGTGTAGAGTTAAATTGGGTCCTACTTATCTCTTGGTTTGGAACATATTGAATTTCCCTTCCCATGTGCATATTTTTGAGCTAACTCAATATGGCCATTGCATGTTTCATGTTCATACATTTCTATGAGTTTGACAAGGAGAAATTTTTTGAAGCTTGTAGAAGGTATGAATGTAAGATCAAGTGTGTGATCAAGATATGTATGATTTCAATGTCTGTTCAATGTAATTTGTTGAAAGAAATGTGTTGAAGGTAGATGAATGTGTGCAAATTTGCAGCGAAGTGTTTGATGTATGCTAGGGGTAGTGAGCCAAAAGTAGAGGTGTAAAAGTGTTGAAGGTAGTGAATCAGAGGCAACAAAAGTGTTGTGGTTGTGATTGATCATTGAATTCATCAAAGTGTTGTAGTAAGAGGTTTCAACCTCATTATGTAAGTATTAAGTAGGGAGTTGTAAAATTCCTTAGGTTAAATACCTTAAAACCCTGGTGTAACTATTGTTTCATTTTTATGAGGTTGGATTTGGACAATCCAAGAAGCTTTCTCACCATGATTTTTCCCTTGTTGGGTTTCCACATAAATCTAGTGTTGTAGTTTTTGATTTTCTTTGAATGTGTTATCTAATTAAGGAATTTATAAGTTTTGATTGATAAGTTGAATTGAATTAGTTTGAGGGATATATTGATTCACCCCCCTCTCATTATATCTGTGTGTTCTAACAACTACTACTTGCAAAAAATTATTTTCATCTGTGTGAACCATTAACATGAAAATTAAGGTGCAACTACCTTTATTTTAAAGTAATTTATTTGTTATTTTCTATGTCATTATAATCAAATCATTCTTGAATTTGAATGATAATTTAGGCCTTCAACCTACAAAAAGGTTATCAGATAAAGTGGCTAAATTCCTTAGACCTTTAGAGTTTGATCCCAAGAAAGGAATCAATCATAATTAAGGTGATTGGTACTTGCATATAAATTATACAATTATTAGGCTTTACGGTACCCCTATACAACCCTAGTTTTTGCCCAAAAATGTATTTGACATAATGTATTCCATGGATATCATGTGATAGTTGAATGAATATGATAAATTTCATCTAAGAGCAATAAAAATGGATCTCATATTCCTTCTATGATGCATTTCTTTGACTTCAACACTACAGCTAAGGAAGGCTTGGAGGTTTTACCTTCTCTTCTACAAATAAATAGAATGAAGGTTGGTATTGAAAAGAAACTATAACCCTAAATACTACGTCAAAAAAATTAGTTTGGAGGCCAAAAGGTCACCATATTATTATAACTTCAATTCTTCATATGCTATGATCATAAATTATCTGAAAGATGAGCAGGTCAAGGAGAGAGAAAATATGGATTTTAATTGGGAAAATAGAGGAAAGAAGGAAAAAATAAAATCATTCTTATAAAGGATCTTTCTTTGATACTATCTACCCTTTTAATAAAATGATAAATTTTCTTGATAGTTTTGATGAATATGCATTCATAAGGAAGATCTCGTTGGAAGAAAGGCCCAATAATAAAGAAGTTGAACATCTAGTTCAACAAGAGCCAGCTCTTGAAGTGCCAATTGG
This sequence comes from Sequoia sempervirens, assembly GCA_007258455.2. Taxonomy (NCBI): domain Eukaryota; kingdom Viridiplantae; phylum Streptophyta; class Pinopsida; order Cupressales; family Cupressaceae; genus Sequoia; species Sequoia sempervirens. Next base: position 9,640 of record VDFB02112442.1, on the reverse strand, counting down.
CATACAACACTTGGTAGATTATTCAATAAATCTTGAGGAAATTGTAGAGAGTAAGTATGGGGATGAGGGCATTGTGGAAAATTTGACAGGTGAAAAAGAGGTGGATCAATTTTTTTGTCCTCAGGTAAATCAGGATTATGGACATGTTCCATGAAGTAAACTCATACTGGATTTAAATGATGCAAGTATAATAAAAAATGATGTGAGAGTTGTGGCTTATATCCAATTCATGACTAATGATAGTTTTATTACCTCCAAGGAATTCAAAGATTTTGTGTTAAGAATAAGGGGGGAAGAATTTTAAGAAAAAATGAATAAAGCTAAGAATGAGGTACACCCCTCAAAATATGAGGTTACCCAACAAATTTTGAAAGAAATTGATTTTTATGTGAGCCACATCATTCCAAAAGAGGGAAGAAGGCTTGTAAAGGGAAGTGGTTTTCTTTTAATCCCATAATGGGATGTAAAGGGAAGTGTTTTTCTTTTAATCCCATAATGGGATATTGCTTCAACCATTGCTTTGGATACAATAAGAAATCAAAATGAGAAGCTTTCACATTTGATGAGCAAGCTAAAAAGGTGTACTTTGAATGAGGTTTTAGTCCAAAGTGGGAGACCTTGGCAATATAGGAAATGAACCCAACTACTAACAAGCCTAAAGTGGTAGAGTTTGTTCAAGAGCTATCAAGAAACTTTATTGTGAAAAGGTTGATAGATACATCAACTCTTAAAGCAACATCATTAGTGGTACACACTAGAATGTTTAGTGAGTAAACTACAAACAAACAAGTTGATTACAATAAAATTCATGTGACACATTTGAAGTTATTGCAACAATATAATAAGGTAGTGTCTCAGCTATCTCAATCTTGTATTGCTTCTCCTAATCCATAGTTAGGATCAACTAAGTTTTCAGCTTAGGATAGAGAGACCATCTCTCTCAAAATAAAGGAGTTAAAGGACCAATAAAAATAGATCCACGAAAATGAAAAGGTTTCCAAGGATGAAGTAAAAAGGGTAGCCATTGATATAATTGATGACCTTCTTGATCATACACTTTCATGTGTTTTGCATAAAATTGAAGGCGCATGGAAGGGATACACAAGTCTAAAAAAGGCTTATAACCAACATGTGTAAAATATTAAAACTTCCAAGGCACACAGAATTATTGGATCCTAAGGGTACTTCCATCAAGGAGATTAATAAAATGAATTCATTTGATAATAATTCCCTTAAGAACCTTGCACAAGTTAATGAGCACATTGACTTATTAGGGGAGGTGTCATTTTTTTAGGTAAAGTTATATATTCATATGAAGGCCAACTATAAAATGTTTGAAAATATGGAAAAGGGGGTGATTCAAGCAATTTTGGATAAATCTTGGATTATTAAAATCCTTGATGTATGGAAATCAAAATTTTCTAACATTATCCTTATTTTTTAGTCATACATATATAAGCATGTCAAACTAGATCTAGCAGTACTAAACAATCCACTTGATGATTTATTTATGTTGGAATATGATATGGATAATTTTACAAAAGAGATTATAGCTATTACAAATCCAAGGTATAATACTCATAATAATAGCCTAGAAATTATTGGATTTTCAATGGCCCTATAAAGGAAGAATATAACTCTTTGCTTGAGAAATAAATAGATTAATCAACTACTTCAACTCTCCATTTTTATTTTTCTACCAAGATGGATACAACATGGGTCATTTTTGTCTTTTTGTGCTCCTAAGTAGCTGGCATTTTTTCTTCTTAAGTGGCAAGTATTTTAAAGGCTTCTTAGGATGCTTGCTTTGGTTTCTTTGTAGTTTTGATCCTTTTTTCTTTTGTGGTGTGGTCATTATCTTCCCCAATGATCTTCTAATATTTTTGAATGGCATCTTCATGGCTTTTAGAAGGTACATTTGTATGATGGATTGAAAATTACAACTAATCATGCAAATTAGAAAATATCTTTCTTTAGTTGCTTTACAACTATTTTGTCTTCTAGTGATATATCTTTTTTTCTTTTGCAAGAAATTGTACCATTTTTTGTTTGAACCTTAGGACAAGATTGTCAAATGAAAATGAGAAAATTTTCCATGGCTTAGAATTCCTAGTCATTTTGTGAGGATCTTGGAATTTTGTAAGTAAAAAAGTTTTGTATTAGGTCTGTACTAGTCTGGTCTAGTTTTCTAGTGAAAGAATGAAAGTGCAAGTGTAAATTTTATGTATATCAATATACAATTTTGAGAAGATATGAATACATTATAAAAAATTTATAATCAGTTGTCTCCAATATACATTTTATTACTCTTATTAATAAAATTTATCAAGGATCATTTATGTTAATCTTTTCCTTATAATGCAAATAAATGTTTCTTATATAGGGTTTTTAAAGTAATGGATTAAATTGGTGTATCTGAGATATTGAAAATTTTAGCATGTTCAAGGATTGTTAAGAAGAATTGGTTATATATCTAATTTTAAATAATATCATTGTAAGGTATTGATATGTTATATTTCATAGATTTTTTTCAATTTGTTGTTTAGAAGATATTTGTATTTTATTTTTTTGACTCTATTACCAAGGTTTAAGGCACCAATCTAGGTGTGAATATTGGTTAAAATTCCATGGCCATTTATATTTGAAACAATTTCAATTTATGTTTAGTTTATTCTTTAAGATTTGTGTATGTTCTCAAAGCCAAATATGCAAAAGTATCCAAGAATCTAGCCCATTAAGTCATACCTACATGTAATTTTGTACATTTTTCATGAGAACCTTTTTATTGAAATAATACCTTGGTGTCAATTAAGTGTATTTTCATTTTATATTGTTAAGAACTGCACTCCTAGGTCTTGTAGAAGAGGAGAAAAGTGTAAAATCAATCTCCTATTTATTGACCAAACTCTTGAAATCTTCAAATATAAGAACTAGTTATTCTTTAGCTAATTTCAAGAATTAGTTGGAGATTAAAAAAAACAATGGGTCTATAATTGAAAAATGAACATTTTGGGTGATTTTCAAGCCACATTCAAGTTTGCAAGTGAAGTTATTAAAGATTTAAGTTTCCAAAAAACTTGAAAAAAACCTTAAATCTGAATATTGAGGTTTCAAGTGATAAAATGAGGCCCTAAAAATTAAGGAAATATGATAATTAAATTTCTAGGGAATAGATAGCATCAAGCACTATAATTTAAAAGAAAAAAATGCTTAATCAAATGTTTGAATCAAAATTTATGACTCCCAAAAGTTAAACTATTTTTGGTGATGGAAGTTACATTTTCTAAAACATGCAAGGAATTGCTTCAAAGAATTTATGACATGTTTGAAATTTCAAGGTAGGAAAAATATAATGGAAAGTAGTAGGTCATGAGTAAGGAGGGAAACAAAAATGCAATGCCAAATTTGAAGAAATAGAAAAGGAAAATGACTCTCTAGATGAAGGGGGATTGTAAGTTGTAATATGTTGCAACTTGTTGAGAATGTTATCCTTTATTATGTTTCAATTTTTGTATTTGTATTAAGAGATTATTTTTAACAAATTAATTCACATGTTTGAAGGTTTTAATTTTTTTAAGTGTGTTGTGTGAGTTAACCCTCACCACGATAATAAATCAAGTGCGGATTATTTTGGAGTCTAGGTTTTAACAAAGGTATATCTTTTGTCATATTTATGGTGTTTTTGTGTATTCTTTTGTATTATGGTATTTTAATAATTTTTTGCATGATTTTATCTCATCGGCTTGTTTGGAAATAGTTTTATATGAATGCAAATTTACTTTCAATCTAAAGAATGAATTAAATCTTCTTTTTGGTCTAGGAATATCTATAATAAATCATAAAGATGCATGTTAGTTGTAGTTTTATTCAAATATTTAGTCACATAATAATCATGATCCATTGGGATATAAACTCTAGTGCATGTAGAAAAATTATTATTATATGATCCTCCTTGAATACCTTTAGGATTATTTGGTTTTTTTAGCACTGGGATCTAGTGGACTAAGATTCCCTTTCAAAGGAATTGAAGAGGTAATAAATTCCTTGTTCTTATTCCTCAATAAGTTTTTACTCCTTGCCTATTGGAAGGTTTGAAATTTTTAATATTCTATCAATAGTTCAAAATCCCCTTAAAAATGAAACACATATATATTAAAGCATTATTTTAGTACTAGTGTCTCCAAACCGCCCCCTAATACTACAATTGTCATTCCCATTCTATTGGGTAGCTTGTGCAATTTTAGACATTTTTTCCATCTCTACATATAACTTATCTTGGAATGGGTGGTTGTATCTTGAATCCTACACTAATTAGGTAACAAATTTAGATCTAAAAATTTCACTAAATTGGCATTTATTGTTGAGGCCAAGTTCACATTATCCATAGGGCTTTGAATGCGCCAATTATTAGGTTTAGGAATTTGATTCTAGATATAGATCTATAGATGGACTAGTTATTAATTATAATTTTACCTTTCTCAAAGCCAAGACTGCATTTTTATTTTGATGGTCTTTGAGAGTTGATTAACTCATCAAGGATGTCAGAACCTCCTTTTAGTTTTAGACCTTTGTTAGTTTGTTCTTTTGATTTATCTAGTTCTTTCCTTAGGGAGATAATCTCTTTTTCAAGCTTGGAGCATTCAACATATTTTTCATTGAGCTTGGCATTCAAGCAATCTACAACTCTTTTATTTTCTTCAACTTGACAATTGCTTTTTCTGATTTTTCAAGTTTACATTGGAGTTCCTCATTCTTTCCTCTTTCTTCATCTAGATCATTTAGAGTAGAAACAAGTTCTGCTTCATAATCCACTAGACACTCTTCTTTATTGAATTCAAATTCAAATTTATCATCCTCCTTTTGGAGTATTCCCTTTTTTTCTTGAGAGAACTTCTTTTTGGGGACTACTTCATTCCCCATGTGTTCCAAACACAGGATCTACCTCAACTATTAGACTATATCAAGGAACCTTGCTTTGATACCAATTGTTGAAAACACCGAAATACTAAGAGGGGGGTTAAATCAGCATACTTCAAATTTCAATCCCAATTTATAACTATTGAAGCTAAGTTATTCAATTAAGAATTCATCTACTTAATCAAAATAAGAAAGAAGACAAGCATCCACACAAGAACATAGTTGACACTAGATTTACGTGGAAAACCCTCATAAGGGAAAAACCATGGGGATAAATGCTGCTAGGAGCTACTATCCTAATCCAGCCTCACAAGTAAATAAAAGTTATAACTTTGATTTAGGTATACAACCCAAGGAAGCTACTACTCCCTAATTGAAAACAATAGTAATATGATTGATTTTATGGATTCAACCCACTGATAGTCACCAATTCAACATATTAGATCTAAAGTGGATCTTATCACACTCTTCTCATGTGCTTACACATCTTCACACACTTCCATGATCCTTTTCTCATCTTTGATCTTCTATATATATCATCTGCACGCTTTACAAATACAAATTAAGTTAGAAATTTAAACAAGAAAATGTGACACTTGTAGCATGTCAGCCTACATATCCATTGGCAGTACATGAGAAAGATAAAACATTATTTGCATTTCTCCCAAATGAGTTAGCATGACCCATACAATATCTACAACAACTTCTTAGACTTTGATCAATCTTAAATTAGTGGGACACACCACCAGTATACCTTAATTAGCCTCAATAAAGATATAACTTCACAAAATGACTTGAAACAACTATGCAGTACAAGAAGAAAAGAAAGATCTTCATTTGTTTCATACTGAAACAACAAAAAATAGGTTTTGGGGAAGTATTTGATTGTTTGAAAATGTGTGATGAGGGACCTATTTTCCTTTATTTCATTAGGAAATAATATCTCCATAATGAATTAATTATCGACCCAAAGTGAGAATCTTTAGATTTCCTTATGATTGAAGGACGGGGGTCAAGGTCAAACAACACTTTAGGGAGAAAAACTAAAAATAGAAAATCAACACCAAAATGAAATCTAACACTTGAAACTTGAAGATTAAGTTCAATATTTGTAGAAACAAAAAATAAAATGAAGATCTGAGAAGGCCAGAAACTTGTGTGTACCAATTACCAAAAGTGCTTTTTGGAAGCCAATCTACGACTCATTCACCCATGGGAAAATAGGTCCAAGTACAGGAATTGCAACAATATTTTAGGAGCCTTTGGTGTAGATCTAAAGCTTCTAAGTTGTCCAAGTTTCGGTGTCAAAAAGTCATAAATCCGATCTGTAGGTTAGATTTTGTGATTTGACAACTTTGTAAATCTTGCTCTTCAAAAGTCTTCAAGTCTTCTTCAACCTAAATCTACAATCACACACAAGAGAGAAAAATGTTTGTTTTGGATGAATGGGGGTTTTCCTTTGTCAAACCCCATTTTAGTAATCAAACCTTGAATTGAAATAATGCATGAAAGAGGGAATGAAGAATGAACAAAGCTATGTTACCACTCAACAAATCTTTTAATGAAACCTTGATAATGGAGATTTTAGGAGGTCTACAACTTGCATGAAATGACTAAATTGGATGTGGATCTTGACACTTGAATCTTTCTTGAAATGATACTTTGAATGCTTGAATTGATCATGAAACTTACATCACAATTTTAGCTCCAAAATAATGCATGATGCAATAAGACTTTGACATGATGAATAGATCTTGAATGATGGAATACATATCTGATATACCTATTCTTGAATGCTCTTGATCATAAAATTTTCTATACTTTTTCTCACTTGAAAATTCTAGATGAAACTTAGTGAAATAACCTTGTATTTATAGGTATGTATCTTTAATTTCCCTAAATTCAAATATCACAGGCTTACATTGAATTATAGATTTGAATATGTTAAAATACTATCAAAAACATAATTTTAAATTTAGGTCCAAAGCTCTAGGGAGGACCCATTCGCTCTTGGGTGCATGGGTCCTAGGTCCCTCTACCTGGAACACACATTGCTCAATGTAGTTTTATGTTTAGGCATTAATTATTGTTAGGTTTCCCCTTCAGAAAATATAATTAATTAGGCCTATAAATGAATTAAAGGGCTAATTAAGGCATAATTAAGCTCAATTAAATAAGAGGGCCCGAATAAGTGTGTAAATGTAATGAGGTATATTTAACAACACTAAATTAAGGCAATATTAAGTCCAATTTTAAATAGGAGGGCCTAAACAAGTGAGAAAATGTGAAGGGATACATTTTTGTACACTACATTTAGCCCCCAGTTTAGTGAGAGGGTGACCCTGCATCAAACTCACACTAAAGTAGACAATCAAGAGAGTTCTAAATGTACAATCATTGAAAAGATAAGATGACAAAGATCAAGGAAGGTGATCAAACCTCTGAGATCTAAGATCTCATGGAAAAACCAACAAAGGCACAAGGAGACACATGACTATTAAATATATGTATGCATGCAAGAATTACAAGATACTCAATCATAAAATGTAAAAGAATCAAAAGAAAAAGAAAAAGGAAAAGGAAAAGAGATGGATCAAGCCTCGACTGTCCAACACGATGTGGAACACGCCTCAGCTATTTGTCAAAAAATATTTACAAATGGAAATCATTGTCCACTATGCAAAAAACAATGCATGCTCACATAGGCTAGTGAAATCTGTTGTCCACTAGGTGAGCCCCCAAGGGTGGAAAATGAGATAATATTATTAGGCTCCCATACCATTCCAAAGTTATACCTCTGATAACTTTAATAAGGCACCACACAATACGAACTTTGAGCTTCATAAGGTTAGCAAGATGCATTATGCTAAACACTTATGAACAAAATGAAAATAGGATAAGACATGTTCAAAGGGGTTTTTCTTAGTTAATGTAATGTCTCCTCTTAGGGAACATCATGCCTAATGTCTCCAAGAGAGGACAAGTCTAAGATAAAATATTTGCAACTTAGGGAACGCAATGTGTAGCATTACCACTAAGAGGAAAGTCATATGACAAGAAAGGTCACACTCTTGGAGGACATCAAACCCAATGACACCACCAAGAAGAAGACACATCGCAAGAAGTAAGAAGACCATGCAATGAAACCTAAGGAATAGTCCAAGATCTCCAAAATGATAATGCCAATGTATGCCCCCACTTTAAAGAAATTGCTAACACCAAACTATGAGCAATTACTTTAAAGTAGCGAATAATAAATGCTAAGAAGACATGAGAGCTTATTTGGAAAGCCCTATGCCAAGTCATATGTTTCCAAATGAAGCTATGTCATGAAAAAAGAAGGGGTTGGCACCAAAATGAATTCCCAAACACACATAAGGGATCCATGGATTCAAGGTCAGCGTATGTCTTTGCTACAATGATATTATAGATCTCAGAAACGTCATCATTCCCCAAATAACTCATGAGAAAGGAAGAATGACACATAGAGAGTGAAAACAAAGAAAATCATTTTGGATCAACATGGAAGATACCTAAATGTCTCAAGTTCCTTGCATCATCCCCAAAAGGAAAACACAAGAAAAAGGAAAAGATAAATGTTTACGACATATAGAAGAATGAAGGTACAAATAGAGGAATGAGCATGAAGAAACATCAAACAAAACGATACGGGGGATCACATTATGCACATGAAATCACAAAAAGAACATGAGAAAGAAAAAAAAGACAAGAATAGTAAGGAACATGCGATTCAACCTATAGCAAGTTGTATGCATCCCAATCTTGTTCATCATATGTAGAAGGTAGACAACTAGCCAAAGGGACAACATCAAGTGCCCATCTAGGACAAGGCTATCTACATCCTTTCCCCCACTAAGTGCAGGACAAGGATGAGTTGAGGTAAGTGGTGATAATGAGCTCTTTCACAAGATATAAAATGATTTGCAATGAATGTAAAACATGTAATAGTGAGTATGTTATGATCCTACAACTATCACATGGCAAGAAACAATACATTTTAGTCAAGTTGGTTTCTTTTCAAATTTTCTTAATAATTCTTGTAAATCATGACAATCATCGGTATGATGTCCAAATATTTTATGATATGCACAATATGATCCATTTCAATCACTTTGCTTTTCTGTAAATTTTTTAGGTTTAGGTGGTAACTTGATTAATCCCCAATGTAAAAGAGTGTAAAATTCATTCCCAATCTTGGATATCTTCAATAGACCAACTAAGTATACAAGAGGATCATGCTTCTTTTGTTTCTTGGATTTGTAATGCTTATGCACTTTCTTCTTTGGTTTCATAATTGATTGACTACAAGATGAAAGATGAATAGGATTATCATGATGGTCATCAATTTCAGCTTCTAACATCAACTCCTTTTCTTTGCAATGGTGAAGTGTGTTAGGGTTATCAATGATTTTCTCTTGTTTTGTCACATTACTTCCGCAAGTGAAAGGGGTAATCAAGAAGTTTGGGCAAAGTAATGTTAATAAATGTGACTATGATCTCATCCTCTTAAGCTAAGATGTCATCAAAAGAGTCACAAATAGAATTCTCATGGCATTCAATGTTTGGTTCTTCTATGATCACAACACTTTCATCACAAGGGGGAGGAGTGTTGGGAGAAGAATCTTTATGATTGTCAAGACTTCCCATAGTTGTTTTCTCTTGCATTAAAACATTGTCACAAGTGGGATATGAATAGAAACTA
>VDFB02112438.1:0-17067 GCA_007258455.2 Sequoia sempervirens | reverse complement strand
ATGCAATGAAACCACCAAGAAAAGGACACATCAAAAGAAAAAGAAATTCACACCATGAAATATGCAGAATGTCAAAAGGTGTCATGGATGTATGCCTCCACTTTAAAGCGGTTGCTAACACCATTGTTGTGAGCTACTACTTTAAAGTAGCCAATGTTCCATCCCAAGACATGAGAGCTTATTCAGAAATCCCTATGCCAAGTCATATGCTCCTAAAATAGAGCTATGTCATGAAAAAGGAAGAAGGGGTTACCCCCAAAAATATAGAAGGGATCTATGGATCCAAGGTCAGTATGTCTTTTCTACATTGTATTCATAGAGCGCGAAACTATCATCATTCCCCAAATACTCATAGAATTGGAAGAATGGAAAAAATAGGGAGGGAAAACAGTGTGATAAACCTTCAGTCAACATGGAAGAGGACCTGTTTTCAATTCCTTTGTGTCATCCCAAAGGAAAACACAAGATAAATGAAAAAGGATAAAAATGTTTATGACATAGAGAAGAATATAGATACATATAGAGGAATGCACAAAAAGGGAGAGATACATCAAATGAAATAGAATGGGGGATCACATTATGCACATGCTATCACATAAAAAAATGAAAAAGAAAATAAAGAAAAATACTAGTAAGGCACATGCGAGTCAACATATAGTAGGTCATCTGTATCCCAATCTCGATCGGTGTATACAGAAGGTGGAAAACTAACCAAAGGGGCCACAACAAGGACCGAATATGTTAAACCAAGTCGTACCACTCTTTTAGGAGATTTAATTTTAAGCTCATAGAAGAGGAAAATATTGAATCTCTAACATTACTATTCACTTGCCTAATAATACTTAAGGGCATCAATTGCCACTTCATCCGGGACAGTCATAATAGGAGGTCTAATGATAATGTCTCCTAAAGGTTCTTGTTTACATTGTGGTGAGGGAATATATTCATCATGCATTGCTTCAAGAAAGTTTGGATTTTTATTTTCTGTGTTGTTATTTTCTTCTTGATTTTGTAACATACGAGCAATAGAATGACATCTACACCTATGCTCTCTAGCATTTTAGTTTTGTTTCAATCTATTGTCAATGTGTGCTTTTGTAGTAGTGGGTTTTTCAACTATAGATTTCTCTTCTTTTCTCACAAAAGGAACCATAGAAGGTTATTCAACCACTTTCTCTTTAGCTTTGTAAACTTGTTTGACTTTAGGAGGTGCAACATGATTTATTTGGTTGTCTTGTGGTTTCTATAGGAAATGGTAGGAGTTTTTGTCATAGGTTGCTCTTGGATGTTTGGAAGCAGTTTTGGTTTAATCATAGTTTTTTCAAGGATAGGTTGCTCAATCATGGGTGTAGGCATGTTTCTAAGGGATAATTTTTCTATGTGTTTTGCCTTAAACTTTTGATATGATTTGAAAAAGTAGTCCTCATGAGGTCTAATAGGTTCAATAGGCTCATGCCAAAATAATTCTAATGAAGAGTTCCTACATGAAGACACAAGTTTAAATCCACTATGATGCACTATAAAGATTTCATTTCCAAAGGGAAACTTTAAACATTTATGCACAACCGATAGGACAATATTCATGGAGCAAATCAATGGATAGCCTAACTTCACACAAAATTGATCTGATTGCAAGATGATGGTGAATGAGACATTTAGTGTTTTTTGCCCAAATTTTAAAGGGAGATCTTTCAATCCTATCATAGAACAAGAAAAACCATTATGCATCTTGACCCATTCTTTCAATTAGTTATAAATATATTGATAAAGTTCATGAACAAATAGGAATTTTTTGGTGATCACATTCTCTCCAAAAATGGAATCAATTAATATCCCATTAGTAGGCTTGTCATTGATTATTCTTGCTATGTAAAGAGGACCATCAAGTGCATGTTTAAGTATGTCCTTTTTGCGAGAAAGAAATATCAAGAGGGATTTTGGTTGAGCCCTTATGAGGTCTAGGTTTGATAAATTTGACTGATGCATGGATGTTACTATTCTCTTGTTTGTTTAAGTTCTCATGAAGGAAGAAACTAAGGCTATTGACAATTTGTGTTCCATTTCTAGTTTTAAGCACTTTCCTTAAATTTTGTAAAGTGGGAATCATGCTAATGTCCATTTAGTCTTGTAAGTTTACTAGGACTTCATCTAGTCTTTTTATATCTTCTTGCAAGAAATGAACATCATGTACATTGGTTGTAGGTATGGAAGCCATGGGAAATGAAGTATGCATACTATGATCCATATATGGTTGATTATCAACACTATTAGGAAGAGAGCTAGAAAACCCAAGATCCATGGTGAATGGGATATCACGGGATGACATTAGTCTGGAAATACGTCTCAGAATAGTATTGTTAATACAACACCAAGTTGTAAAGCTCATAAAAGTTTTAAGAACTTAGTGTGTAAACCCAAAATGGAAAGAGGCTTAAAATGTAATGTAATGCCCTAGAATGAAATGTGTAAATGCAAATTTTTAGATTATAACCAAGGCAATTTTCTAATTACACTATACAACAATTTAAAAATGAAATGTTGCAAATAAAATTTTGAAATTAGTAAATGCATTAAATGAACCAAATTAAGCTATATTTAATGAAATGAATGAAACAAAAAATCATAAAACTGTAACAGAGATCTAACAGTACCAAATAGAAGCATAGAACTGAAGATTTCAATTTCCAAAAATGTAGATTTAGGTCTAATCAAGGACTCATTCTCCGTAGGGTGAATGTGTCCTATATTAGGATTTTGAAATTGAATTGTATATATTTTAATCCTTTTCTAATGATTTTCAGGTTTAGGTCTGCTATAGGAAGTTTCAGGTTTATTTTTTTGTAAATGCAATGTGAACCACAGGTTGAAAATGTGACAAAATGATGAACTAAAGGACCTAGATTGATATCCATTTTTTTTTTAATTTTCAAATGCAATTTTATATGATCTAAGTGATATGCAAGATGATTGATTATTTTTTATTTTTCAAATTTAAAGAATACAAAAATGCTCTTCTAAAAAACCTAGATAAGATGAAAATTTGAATGCAAGCTAAGACACCCTAAATGAGATTTAATTCAATGAAAATGAATGTGCATGAAATATATAATATAAGATGAAAAGAGACTCCAAAATTATAAAAATACAATTCTCAAGAAGTTGATTTCACCATAATGAACCATAAAAAAATTGGGGCTTTTCAAAATGAATCAACAAGATGATAAACCACTAATTTTTCAATGCTTCATTCAATTATGAGGGCTATAATGTGTAATTAACAATCATAAATCAAACATAACTGATATAATAGTAAAAAGGTAGGTTTTAAGATACTAAAATTATGTTAATCTGTTGCAGAAAGTGATTTTCGAGCCTAACTTATAACTCATTTTCCTAGTGGTGAATGGGTCCCTGCTAGGGTTCTAGAAAATTGATTTTTGAGTTCTGTTCTTCAATTTCTGCACTCCCAAAATTCAAAAATAAATTATGTAGAAGAATTTTTGTGATCTTGCAATAAAGATGACAACTTTTACAACTTTTCAAATTTCACAACTTTTTGCAACTTTTGTTCTCCACTTGATCTTCAACCTAAAATCTGCAATCATACATAAAAGAGGAAAAAAATATTGCTTTGTTATGAAATAGGGATTTTCCTTGGTCAAACCCCATTTTGGTAATTGAACCATTAGTGTTTTGGCACTCGAGGATCCCTCTAACACTTTCAAGGTTTTTCACTTAAAAGGAGAGAGATTGGTGCCAAAAAGCTCACAAGTTCATTCAAATATGATATGTGTAGTGGTGTAGTGCCTAAATGAACCTAACTAAATGAAATTGATGAATTGAAACTAAACTAAATGAATGCAAAACTAGTTTTTATGCAATGGTGGAAAACATACTCTGATATGCAAACAACATTAAAATTACAGAAATAATGTGAAACATAAAGTACTGGGTTGAATTTGAGTGCACCTAGACTTGAATTGAAGTTGTTGAAGTGTCTAGAAGGAAAATTGAAGTCACATAAAATTCACTGAGGGACTCATTTTCCAAGGGGGCGAATCAATCTACTTGCAAGTGAAAAGTTTCAGAAACTAGTTTCTGTCTATCGGGATCCTAGATCTGACAAAATATGGATTTTGATGTCAAGGTGGACTCATTCACCAAGGGTGGTGAATCAATCCAATCCTAAATTTTAGAAAGTACAGTCAGCGACTCTGCAACATCATATCTATCAAATCTTGAATGTTGGGTTTCCAACATCAAATCCTATAGAACACTGACAAAAAGCAGTCAAAAGAGGCAAAAAGATGATGTAATGCCTTGAAGAGCTCAATTCACTTGATTCAACTTTTCAACACTTTTTAGACCTATTAAATCTACAAAATAACACATGCAAAAGGGGAAAAAAGTTGGAGGGTTAGAAAATAGGGGTTTGTCTTGGTCAAACCCCACTTTGATACTCAAACCTAATGAAAATATATGAAATGCAAGGGAAAGGATAAATGAATAACATAAATTATTGCAACTTACCTCAAAACCCTTGAAGATGCAAATCCAAATCAACGTCAATGGTTGCTCCAAGATGCTTCAATGATTTGTTTAATGATCTATTGCAAAAGTACTTAACAAAATGCTATAATGAATGCTTGAATGCTTAGAGAATGCTTGATGGATATGAAAAATAACTTGTTGGATGCTTGGAGATGTTAAAATGAGGTAAAATTAGCTTACTTATACCATTCTTATATCTTAGTACCGAGTATACATCATCACAAGCCAACATCAAATGTAAAATTGAATAAATCCTGAAAGAAATTTGAAATTATTTTGATTTTTGTGTCAAGGTAGACTCATTCGCCACCCATGGTGAATGTGTCCCACGTTGAGGGTGTGTTAAAGTGTCAGGAATTAAATGTCATTTAATGCAGTATGTCAGGGTATCATTAAAAAATACACTTAAATAAACCTTATGATTCCATAAGAAGGTACAACAAGACATAAGAAAAGTGTAAATAAGGGGGAAATGCCTAGAAAACCACGAATCTTGATTACAAGACTTAACAAAACTTCAAAATAGGACTTTTTGATGTGTCAAATGATGATTTTTAAGTGAATTTTATTAAATAGAGTCTAGAATAATTTAGAAATGGTTTACAACACTTCACAACACATTCAAAAGACTTCAATAATTATTACTAGAATTTAAAATATGCATGTTCAAGCCGTGTTACAATATCAAATTAAGACAAAACATGTAAAACATGATGAAACAAGACCTAAAAGGCCATGAAAATGACAAGGGGCCATTTTTCTACAACATAGTAATTAAACATTGAATTGAAACAATGACTAAAGCAAAGATGAATGAACAAAGTAATGCTTCAACTCACCAATCCTCAATTGAACCTTGGATTACAAATTTGAAACTTAGCATGAAATGGCCTGAATGAGTGTAGATCTTGATCATGAAATTGGCATAAGATCTAATTGCTTTGAATTCTTGAACGTGATTACCAATGCTACAAAATCACATTACCTCAACAACACGCATGACTTTGACATGAAGAAATAGATCCTTAATTTCTACAATAAACTTTAATAATTATCCCTTGAATGTCTTCTTGAATGCTCTTGTGAATTCTTGATCTCATAAATTTTATATTAGGACTTGAACACTTGAAAGCTCAGATGAAACTATGTGAAATAACCTTATATTTATACTTAAGATTAAATCCCAAAATTCAAATAACACAAGCTGGCATCAGATCTAGGATTTGAAATCATTAAAATACCACCAAAAATAGATCACAAGGGGGGTGTAAAAAGTTAGTGAGTAACCATTCTCCATAGAGTGAATGGGTCCTATCATACTTAACTAGGACACATTTCGAAGATTGTGAATGTCATGCCAAAAGGGGGTCCTAGGACCTAGTGAGGAGCCATTCACTAGGTGGTTAATGGGTCCTAGGTCACTATCCTAGGACACATTCCTTGATAAATTAAGTGTTATGTAATTTCATTTAAGAGTGTTAGGTTTTATCCCTCAGAAAATGTAATAAATTAGGCTTTGATTTGAATTTAAGGTGCCAATTAAGCTCAAATTAAATTCAATTAAGTAATAAATCCCTATATTAGTGTGAAAAGATATAAAAACAATTGCAACACCCTAAATAAAGCACAATTAAGTTCATTTTATCATTAATTATTCATTCCCAAATTAATTGTGAAAAAGGGATACTTTAAATTCGGTTACTATAGGAGGAAATGCAAGTTGTTTCATCTACCATCTAGAAAGGTAGTCATTTTTAATATTTTTGAGCTGAAGGTTTTGTAGGGAGAGTGGCATGTCTATGGTATCCGTATTTTCTTACTCCTCATTAGGTTGTAAGTAAAAAAAAAAATATCTTTAGTTGGTAGCTATTTTTACTCTAGAAGTATTATTCTTCTTTTGAGTGATTAGACTATGTGGTTATGAATCCATTTTTGAGTGATTAGATAGATTTTTATTTTTGAATATTTTCTTGGTGATTGTTGATCGTGAAAAGCTTGCACCTCTCTCTAAATAACCTTATGGAAATTCAAAGCTGAGTGGGCACCAATTTGCACCCTCACCTAATGACCTTTGAGATTTTTAAAGAAAGATGACTCTGGCCTAGCTTTTGAAAAAGGGGGAGAGAAATACAAAGAAAATAAAAATATGGTGATGTTCCAAAGCTTTTATGACATTTCAAAGATTACCAATCCCTTACTTTTGTTTAAATGAACACAAAATGCCATAAACCCTTCATTGTTGGGAAGATAACGAAGCAACAAAGGCTAAAAAGAATAGTGTGGTCATTCAAATCTCCCTGTGGAAGCATTCATTAAGGCTCGACAAAAGAAAGAAACCCAAAATATTATCAAGATAATTGGATATTCACAAGACTTTCATTACTCTTACAACATAATATGTCTTTCAACATAATATTCTACAAAAAAGGAAAGAGTAAAATAACATGATTCTTTTTTTCTGAAAGATAAAATTTTAAAAATAGAAGCTAATAACATGTAGAATAATTATCCAAACTATCTAGGAAAGACTTGACATAGATATTTCAACATAAATGATATAAAAAAGAGGTAAGTTCATGATAAAGTCCATAAAATGCACAATTTCAAAAGCTTTCTCCTTAATAATATCTATTTTGCAATAAACCAACTTAAGAAAAAGGTCGGATCCCAATCTGATTAGTATTCTTGATAAATAATAGATGTCGTAGAGCATAAATAGTGCTCTATGAAAATCTATCATCAAACAATTTCTAGACTAAAACCAAAAATTTACAACTCCTTTTTTTGTTCACTACTACAAACCCTTTATATAGCCGAAGAGATTAAAAACTTCCTAATGTCCAAAACCCAATCTTCGACTACAATTTAATCTAGGGCTTGATTAGATCACAATTATCTTTAAGTTGTTTATAAAGTCTTGGGTTGCCTCATTAATGACCCTAGATTATGTGAAGTTTTTAAGATACATTGCCGTAAGACAATTAGATTCCGTGAAAACCTATCCAAAAATGATCCAATTAGCTACAAGTAATGATGATGCTATCCCAAAGGTTCAACCCCAAAATTAAGATCTCCTCCATGCCCTCCGAAAAACTCCACCCAAAAGAAATAAATCCATGAATGATATGATCCGTTTGAAGAAATGGTTGATGTGGCAAGCGGGCCGACGATTTTAGATCTTATGAGAACAACTTTGAAGAAATCCCCACCAAGCAGACACATGTTCTAGTTTGGGCCCAAAAGAAAAATGATATATAAAAAGTTGTGCAGCCACCATGTGGCACATTACATTCCTTTATGCAAGAGTAATCTTTTCTTTGGGTGTGGAGTCATCCCAAAGGTAAATGGAAGTAGCCTGAAAAAAATTGCTAGAAATTTTTCTCCATAGTGATAATTAGATAACCTTTTTGAAAATTCTTGTGGTATGATTAAAATCATTGGTCCATTAATCTTGCATCTTCTCTCATTTCTTATACAAACAATTATCCTTTCAAGTTTCAATTAATGTGGCTATTTGATCAAAATTTATACCAAAAAGTGTTAGAGTGGTGGCTTATAGGGAAACCCTCCTTTGAAACTACAATGCATTGTTTCTTGAAGAGGCTTGACTTTATAAAACTTAAACTTAGAATGTTCAATAAGTTAAATTTTGGTAATATTTATTTGGTAGAAGAAACAAGTTTAGGAATAACTCAATGACATTCCTTTACAAATTAGAGAAGTTGGAATGACTAGGGAATGCCTTTTGCAAGAATCTTCGTTGTCTAGAGCTCGAGCTTCATGAGTGGAATCTTTGTGAAGAGATATTTTGTAAGAAAAATTCTAGAATTACCTTGTTGCAAGAGGGTGACCAAAATACCTATTTCTTCCATAATTTTATTAAGGATAAGTGTACTAATAATTTTATTACCTCTATCACCTCTTTTCAAGGAATTAAATTATCTTCTATTAATGTTATTAGTCAAGAATTTGTGTATCATTTTTCTTTCTTATTTGCAAATGGTGATCATGTCAACATGAATGAGAAAATCTTAATTTTAAATTGCATTCCTTCCCTTGTTTCTACTTAAATAAGTTTTATGCTCATGGATTTAATCAATATTGATCAGTTGAAAAAGGTTATTTTTGAAATAAAGAAAGGAAAATCTCTTGGACCTAATGACTTTCCTACTAAAATTTTCTAAAAATTATAGGATATCCTCAAAGAGGATTTATTAGAGGTGGTTTAGGAATATCAAAAAATGAAACAAATTCTTAAAGCTATTAACTCTAGTTTTCTAGCCTTGATTCTAAAAAATATTGGTGTAGATTCCTTTAGCCTTTTTCACCCAATTGCTCCATGTAATATCACTTAGAAAATCACAAATAAACTCATTGTAGAAAATCTAGAAAAGGATCTTCATTGTCTTATATCATGTGATTAGGGAGGCTTTGTTAAGGGTTATCAGATTCTTGATTGGGATAATGTTACAAAATAGATACATTCAATGGATTGTTCTAAGGAAAAAGCAATATTTATCAAACTTGATCAAGCTAAGGCTTATGATAGGGTTCATTTATCCTTCTTAATTAATTTTATTTCTTCATTTGGGTTGGGATTAAACGAGATCACTTGGGTAATGATTTTTGTGGAATCTTCTTCATTTTTTATTCTATTCAATGGTATTTTAACTTCTCTTTTCATGTCTTCTTGAGGGATATGGTAATGTGATCCTCTTTCCCCCTTATCTCTTCATTCTTATGGTTGAATAATTCAAAAGGTATCTCAATCATTAGAAGACTAAAGGTTTCATTCAATTATGCCATGTATTTGAGGGTTGTAACTCAATCTCGTGTATTTAGTTTGTCTAGATGATATGGCTTTGATGGGTGTTGCTAAAATTTAGGAGGATGATCATTTACATAATTCATTATATATATAATTGGTACCAACAAGTCTGTAAATTAATGAAGATAAGTCAAGTATATTTTAATTGAACACTTATTTTTCTATTCAACATCAAATTTCTTCTATTTTACACTTCAAAATTGGTTAGCTTCCCTTTGATTATCTTGGTATCCCTTTGCCTGATGAAACTTTTGGTTTCTTGCAATAGAAGAATATTCTTGATCATTTCAAGATGAAATTCAATTATTGGAAAGTTTTTTGGCTTTCTTTTATTGGTCATATTAATCTTCTAAATTTTATTATGTAGGCCCTTTGTATTTATAAATTTATGATTCTTTCTACTCCTAAATGATTTTGAAGGAGTTTGATTCTCTTTACAAAAAATATTATGGGTTAGAAACCTAGATTCGCATAAATAGAACTTGATTAGTTGGGATATGGTTTGTTGACTTGAGAAAAATTATGGTATTGGTCTTTGACAGGCTGATCTCAATAGTCAAGCTCTAGATGCTAAACTTTATTGGAGATGGTGTACTTAGAAATATTAGTCTTAGGCTAAAAATTTTACTCATAAATTTCTTCAAGGGGTGGTTGCTCATGAGGTTCTAAAAATTGATTTTATTGGTATTTAGGCTCTTTGGTTTGGAATACTATCAATAAGGGTACTACACTTGTCAAGTGAGGTCTCTTTTGGATTATCAATTCTAGTGATAAAGCTCTCTTTTCGACTAATTCTTGGGATTTACACTCCCTAGTTCTTTCCTACTTCTGTCTTCTCCATCATTTGACTAATATTTTTGTGAATGTTAGATAGTCTAAAGTTGTTGATTATAAGGAATACCATCATGTAGGGAATACTTTTAATTTTTACTAGAAAAATATGAATTGTTGGTCTATGGGGGCTGATCATGAATAGAGAGATGCCTTAGCCCCTATCCTTGTTGACCATCCTTGTTCTTCTCTATAAAAATTTATGTGTTAGCTTGGAGCATCAATCATAAAGGAGTTTACTCTGTCTCAAAGGGCTATCAATTTTTTGAAATTGAAAGGCATGGTTTGGAGGATTTACCTTGGTGGAAAAAGGTCTAGAATAAATTCTTTTGGCCCAAGTGTAATTTCTTTGTTCATCTTCTCTATCAAAATAAATGTCTTACTTGAGATAGCATTACATGTCAAGGATTTCATAGTCCATCTAAGTTTATTCTTTGTTGACACAATGAGGAAATGGCTTCCCATATTTTATTTTAGTGTCCCTTTTCTATGGACATTTGGTAGTAGTGGTGCTATTGTTAAAATCAACTTCTTACTTCTAATACCTCTCTATCATAATTTTTGGCCCTATTGGGATATCCTCCTACTTGGGATTTTTATTGGTGGCCTAGGACATTGATCATATGTTTCTCCTTTGAAAAATTAGGTTGGAAAAGAATCATCATATTTTCTTAAAGACATCAACATCTCATTAAGTATGCCTAGTAAAAGGGCTTAAACTCTATGAAAGAGACAATTTCAACTAAGTTCTCTTTAGATCAGGACCTTATTTCCTTTGACCTTTAAATCATTAAATAGTTGAATTTGGGAAATTTGAAGAGTTTATTTTTCTGTTGATAAAAATAAAACCTTCTCATAAGATTAATAAAGTTGGAAATTGATCACCTCCCCATCTAAATGTTTTTAAAATCAATATTGATGGTTCTTCAAGAGGTAATCCAAGTGATATTGGGATTGGTTGTCTTTGATGAGACACTAATGGCCCATTTAATTTCTTTTTATCCTTTGGTACAGGTTTTGCTACTAATAATCAAATGGAGGCTCATGCCCTTCTTGTAGCTTTAGATAAATCTTGTGAATTGGGTTAAAAATGGATTATTTGTGAATTAGATTGTATGATTTTTATTTCTTTGCTGAAGAATAAGATTTTAGATGGATCTTCCTAGCATCTAGCATCTTTGGTTGATCAGATTGTTTTCCATGGTTGAATTTTTTATACTATCTCCTTTTCATATTTCTTGTGAATGGAATATGCTTGTTGATTCTCTGGCTAAATGGACATCAAAGGCCCCTATCGGATGGATTTTTTTATTGAATTTCATTATCCCCTTATTAGACTATTAGATTCCTTCATATTCTTCAACATGATAAGAGTTGATCATTATATCTTCTTTTCTCTGTTGTCTAATCTTTTAGTTCTTGATGGTGGAGAATTTATGAAAAACCTCTTTGGGTTTTCCTTTTCTTACTTTATGTTGCAACTATCATTGCTTGGAAATATTTATGTATTTTTTCTATGAATTATTGGTTGGTATAATTAATCCTTTTTATACCCCACCACCCCCCCAAAAAATAATAATAATAATAATAATGGCAACAACATTTAAAATCAAATGAATGATGTTCAAGAGATTTATTTTCTAAATTTATTTCTTGGTTTTCACTAGCAATCCATCAAATGAAAAAGTTAAAAGTAGTTTCATAGGGCTGAAAATTAAATGACTTGATGTTTCATATGAGACATAATAAAGTTATATGAAATAGATATATATTCATAGAGCTACTATCAAGTTGATAGTATTTATTAGCATCCCTAAATTTTGAAAGATCATTATGGTTTTATATAAACTCATATATATTTTTGATTTAGGAAAGCCACTACCATTTTCAATTGTCATCCTTAAATTGGCCCCCTTAAAACCTCCTAAGGTTTACCTTAAACCAATTTTTGGTCTAAAATTTTAAGGGTTGTGCCACCATTAAAAATGCTAGGGGCTATAACCTATGTCTTCAAATCTTATTTTATTTATTTATTATTATTAAAACATCAAATCCTCTAAATATTAACAAGTGAAAAAATATCTTTATGAAAAATTATTATTGATAAACATTAATATTATTTTAGTGTGCTTAAGTTAAATATTTTAATACTTGTTCAAAATATTTTTTAATGAATTGTTATTGAATTTTTAAAGTCTAAACTAAATTTTTATTTTATTTAGAAATAGATAAATATTTGACATGTTTATAATAAATATAATATGAAATATAAAATTTGATCAAATTTTATTTTATAAATTTCACTTTTATTTTATATTGATAAAAAGGTAAAATTTGGAATATTTTTTATAAATATATTATTTAAAAAAAATTATAAATTATATATTAAATATTCCAAATATGTTTATAAAAAATATTATTTTTAATAAAGTATCTTACCTAGAGTTTTCTTATTAATTTTGACAATTATAATGATAATATAAGGTCTATAGATAGAACAAGTAAAAAAATTAGTTAGATTTAAATAAATGTGAATGAATTATAATTAATATGCACACGCCATTGTCAAGACACATTCACATAAGTAAGAGACCAATTCTTGATAATGAGAAAAAGTGAGACAATATAATTCACTCTTGATAAATAACCTCATCTTCATAAAATTGAATTCAATAAAATTGATTATTTGACAAAAGACTATTTAGTTAAAACTTAAATAAATAGTTTTATGCATAAGTGCAAGAAGTTAGGTTCACTTCTATGGGAAGTTTCATTCTTGAAAAAATATTGACCAAAATGGGTCCCACTTAGGCTCGAGCTCTTGAACCTAAATTTTTAAAATGCGTACCTATTTTATTTTATTTTAGAGCATGTCCCTGTTTCACAAAATTTGAAATTTGAAACCCATGCATTTGCTTTTTGTTTTATGGTGGGAAAACCACCCCTTAGCCTTGGAATTTCGAGTACAATGTCATGAAAATGAAAAGAGAAAAGATGACTTTAGCAATAGGGTTGACAACATTTTTCCAGAGTTTTATGAAAAAATTAAAATCCATTGTAGATGATTATGTCTAGTTTTCAAATATGTAATTATTTTAATAATTGCACTTATTTTTCTATATATTAATTATTTTCTGAGGAAACTATACCATTAACATTAAATTTTAGGTTTTAGTACTTCTTTAATAATTAATAATTTTTAATTTTCTATTAAAAATATATGTCTTTAATCTACACAATTATTTAAACAATAATTTTTTTTAAAAATGATTAGTTTAGCTAAAATTATGTTGGTCATACATGAAGGGTTTCAAAAATAAAAATTAGGGTCAGTAAAAATTTATATATATATATATATATATATTTGTGAAACATAGATTTAGGGACCCTAGAATGCTAGCTCTCCTCGTAAGATTTTTCAACTAGAAAGAGAGAGATTTAGGCTCCCAAAATGCTTTTTTACATTAAAATTAGGATGTGTACAATGTTATATGATGTAAATGGGGTGATCTAAGTGTTTCTATACTATGAAAATGATCAAACATGTATGCAAAATCTAAGAACTATGAATTTTTTGAAAACACATTGTGTAATACAATAATGAACTAAGAACTAAAGAAAAATAAAACAAAAAATGGTGAAAATTGATAGTACTTATCCAGAGGGATGAAGATTATTGGAGAATACTTTTGAAATTCTGCTACTACTATTCTAATAATCAGAGTGGACTCATTTTCCACTTGTGGTGAATCAGTCCAAGTTTAGGTGAAAACTGCCAAGAAAAAGTTTTAGACTATCGGGAGTTGAAATATGATAAAATTTGTTTTCAGGCCTACTAGTTGCACTTCACCATGCATCATGGATGAAAATCAGTCCACCTCTAGAAATCTATAAAATCAGAGGAATATTCTATGGAATTAGATCTATATTTTTTCCTCCTACAGGTCTCTACTTCTGAAACTGATAGATCTGGCTCTGAGACTAATTTAAACTTGAGGAATAAGCTTGAATGAAGAAGAAAAGTAGATGAATTTGTAATGTAATCTTTAATGATTCCAAAAATAGATGATAGATAGATGAATTATAGATGTGCTAGATTGATAAAAGAAGATTGAAGATTGAAGATTGAAGAGAGATCCATAAAATGAAGTGAAAATAACTTATTTATACAAATCTTGTGCCTTAGTACCAAGTATACATCTTCACAGGCCGACATCAAGTGTAAAATTGAATAAATCTTGAAAGAAATTTGAATTATTTTGATTTTTGTGTCAAGGTGGACTCATTCACCACCCATGGGGAATGGGTCTCACCTTGAAGTTGATTTCAATTTTCGGGAATTAAATTCTATTTAATGTGGTGTGTCGGGGTATCATTCAAATATACACTTAAATAAACTTTATGAGTGTATAAATAGGTCCAAATAGACATAAGAAAGTGTAAATAAGGGGAAAATGCCTAGAAAAGATTGAATCTTGATAACAAGACTTAACAACACTTTAAAATAGGACTTGATGTTTCAAATGATTATTTTTAGATAAATTATATTAAATAAAGTCTACAAGAATGTAGAAATGTTTTACAACACTTCACAAGACATTCACAAGACTTCAATATTTAATTAATAATTACTTTATAAAGGTCTAAAATTTTACGTGGATGCATAAAATCCTTCACAACACCTAAATTAAGACCACATTTAGTCCAATTATCATGAATTATCTCAAATCAAGCAAAGGGTCCTTTTTTCTACAACACATTTAGCCCCCACTTTAGTGAGAGGATGAACTTGCTTCAAACTCACACTAAAGTAGAAATTCAAGAGAGATCCACATGTACAAATACAGATGAAAAAGAATGAAAAAGATCAAAGAGGTTGCGCAAGCCCCCGGGATCAAAGATCCTAAGTCAAACCATCAAGATACAAAATCACACAAAAGCGAGATGAAAAGAGAGATAAGATGAAATATATGTAGTCACTCTGGGCCCATAGACTTTTGGATCATCCACGAGGTGAGAAGGGCCAAAAACATAAAAGAAAAAAGAGAGTAACATACACTGGTTGGCATGCACTCACAAAAAAGAAGGGGAAATTCATGCCACTAATTGGGCTCCCCAATCAACCATTCCAAAGTTATATCTCCTGATAACTTTAACAAGGCATGAAAAGGATTTTTGAGCTCTATGATGTAAGAAAAAAATCGTATGCTCGACACCATAAACAATGTTAATGCAAAATAACGTAAGGAGTGATCAAATAGATTTTATTTGTTCATGTAAGGTCTCATTTTAGGGGACATCATGCTCAATGTATCCAAAAGAGGATAAGTAAAAATAAGTATCATTTCTTAGAGGAAATCAATCCTAATAGAACCACCAAGAAAAAGACGCATTGCAAGACGGAAGAAATCACACAATGAAATGTAAGTGGTGATGTATTCCCCCACTTTAAATTAGTTGTGAGAACCATTACTGAGAGAAATTTCTTTAAAGTAGAAGAGAAAGAAGAAGACATGAGAGCTAACTCGAAAATCCCTATGCCAAGTCATACATTTCTAATAAGCTACATCATGAAAAGAAAAAAGTATGTCAAATGCAAACCAACTTAAGACATGTTGTCCATATCTCAAGCTTTATGTATTCATTAAAAGTTAACAACTAGCCAAAGAAGCTTTTAATGACAAATGACATACAAGGATAAGGTTACACAACCCCTTGTCCCCACTTAGTGTGAAACAAAGGTGAGCCATAAGGATGAATGAAATATATGCTAGAGTGAAAATCAAGAGGAAGTAGATGTCCCTATAGAGGGAAGCATACCAAATTCCTGAAAATCTTGTATTTTACAACTCAAAGCATGACATTAAATAGAGGAATGACCATGAACTCTATGAAATTTGCAAAAGAAGGTCTTGTCAGAACTTTTCTTATGAGTTCTAGGAGGGAGAGTGATCAAGTGATCTTGGAGGAGTCTCAATAAGATATCCTCTTGATCAATGGTAGAAGGAGGCTTGGTGTTAGGTGTGGAAGGTACATCTTTCTTAATAGTGGATGTTGTAACGCACAACCTCCTAGGGAAGTTGCAATTAACTACTCAAACACAACAATTTTTTTTGTTTAAGTACAATTAACATGCAAGTTCACTACCCATTTCCAACATCCCCTAAGGTTACGAGACTAAGTTTACTTAAACCCAAACAAGAAACATGAATTGAAACCATAACATTTAATTACTTACTAAATTAAATACACATACATTCCATACATGATAAAATTACATCCAAGCATAAGAGATACCACATGTTCCAATAACAATAATGTACAATACAATTACAACTCTCATTCCCCGAATGAGGTAAATCCAATAAACATGGTTACAAATTACATCTTCCACCTCGATACAAATGAGGGGTAATAAAATTACAATGACAACTAAAATGAATAAAACATGAAAAATAACAGGATCCCACGAGCTCTCCAACTGGAAATCTCATCCATATGAACAAGAGGACGACCCAATGGATTAAGGTGCACGTCCCACCCAACCATGTGATACCCGAAGGCTCACCCCCATGCTAGGAGATAAGAATAAGGAATCCTATACAAGACCATAAACCTCTAGACATAGGCTAACTCACACTGGCACAACCAATCACAATAACCATCCAACCATATGAATAACACAAGTACAACTCTAAAATCACTGACAAAAGTCACATTGCTTCCAAAAATAAAACAGATCAAGAATGATAAGAATACCATACACATAAAACTAAATACCAACTATTGTCATAGAAAGAGTGTCATCACACAGCTCGTCATGGGATATCCTCTGGGAATTTTCCTAGGCTCCGACC
>VDFB02112437.1:0-19601 GCA_007258455.2 Sequoia sempervirens | reverse complement strand
CTCTCAAAAATTCTTCTCCATGCACAGTAGTTTAGGAAATAAAAAGGAACATGAATTTCTAGTACATGGACAATCTTGACATTCCTTCATTAAATAAATCTTTCCATGTACAGTAGTATAGGGTCATGTTCATCTCCATTTCCATTCATTCCATCCTGCTCATTGGTCCATCACCTTGAAAGTTTGGTCTACTCACCCAGAAATCTGGATCCTTGCAATGATCTCACAATCATTCATCCCCAAACAGAGCCACTGTTAGAACTGTAAAATTTTGAAAATTTTACAGTTGTTTATACTCATGAGTTTCCAAAGAAGTCCATACCATAAGCACATGAATCCTCTCTTCATAAAATTTTTTCCCATATTCTGTCATGTGGTCCCATAGAATTCATCTAACCCTGAGTATTTCAATGTATAAGTCATATCGGCAAGAGATGATACAGGTCTCACCGATCCATGAAGCATTTTATACTAACGTGTGTCTTTTGCAGTCCATCGGCAAGAGATTGGGAATGTTATACCGATATGATTTCATCTGAGGATTCATATCAGCATGATGTAGTTTGCTATCTTAGCGACCAGAGGATCCTATCGGCAAGACAATGGTCATCGAAATAAGTCATATCGAGTTCATTTGTGTCTTACCGATCGAGGCATAAATTGACTGTCGACGAGACAAGAGCCATCAGAGTAACGTCCCAGAGCATTCACTTGGTCTTGCCGATAAAGAAAAGGTGGGTTTTTTCGTTGTCATTAGGATGAGCTTATGGAGTCTTACCGACCCCCTATGTCACAGCGACAATATTTCATTGGTAAAGAATTGGTGATATGTTTGATCATCGATGAGACTGGCATCATCAGAGAGAGATAGGAAACTCATGCCGAGTGAAGTTCCATCGGCAAGAAACTATTATGTCTCGGCGATCAGAAAGCAAACTAAAGGAAACATCTCGGTAAGACTTGAGTAGTCGAAGGAATATTTGCCGACCCCTAAAGTCACAATGATACTCAAGACTGAAGGTACAGAGTGCCAAGGAGACTCAAAATGTCGATCAGACTGCATGAATCCATAACCATATGTGATATATTGGTTGTCGGGAGGACTCAGAGTGTCGGTATGACTGCAAGACGTCTCAGCAGGTGTTTAGCGAACGTTTGAAAAGGACCAAATGAAATAATTGCCTGAGATGTGAATGCGAATGGACGCGACTTTTCATGTGGCCAATATATAAATACCCATTTTTGAAAGTGAATAAGGGGAGATCAGATAGCGAGTAAAAAATACAGTAGGATACAAAATGTATATAATTTTGAGACTATGATGCATGTTTAAAAACAATGGAGATTTCAATTGAATTTTTGATGTGATGACATTTTTTCTGGTTTCAGTTGTTTGTTTTGTTATTTAAAGGTATTACTGAAGTTGTCTCCAAGGTTGATGTTTTCTAATTGTTTAAACTGATATATCAAGGATATTTTTTTAGTTTATCAGTGCACACTTGTCAGGATCTCAGATGATTGATTAATCGGTTCTTTCCAAGGAAAAGATTAAGTCCCTTTAGTCACCATAGTAATTAGGGAACATCATCTGATCATTAAGAAGAACTCAGAGGTCACATCCCTTGTACGTTTATACCAGTTTATAAACTTAAAAATTGTATGTCAAACAATTTGAGC
This sequence comes from Sequoia sempervirens, assembly GCA_007258455.2. NCBI lineage: Eukaryota > Viridiplantae > Streptophyta > Pinopsida > Cupressales > Cupressaceae > Sequoia > Sequoia sempervirens. The sequence goes on along the minus strand of VDFB02112437.1, from coordinate 17,924 downwards.
ATCTACCAAAAGAAGTTATTCATTCTTTAGATTATCATTCGACTCCATTAACCTAATAAGGCACTAGTCTCCCTACCTCATTCCACTTTTAATTTCATTCATTTTTCATATGAACACATTAAATTTTAGCCTTGATATTTCTTATACAATTTATACCAAAATAAAACTCATTAATCCACTTCCATTTTCCAGTGTGGGTAAATTGGTTTAGGAAATGAACAGAGGTCAAGTCTGCTTTATTCAAATAGGTATACCCACCTAGGTCTAGCAACACCTAAAGAGAAGAAGGTTCAAATCATTTGGCCTTGCCTATTACCCTGAAATGTTGTGAGAGCTTGGCAACCTCTCATGGTTCAAACCTGCGTTTTTGAGAGCTAACATACACCTTCTATCTAATGCCCTTTACCCAGACAAAAAATATCTAAGACTATTGTATTTGACACTAAGGACCATGATCTTTGCTCTTATGAGATATGACCTAAATTTATTTATCACCTTAATAAGATCATAAGGCTACTTTTCCATTAAAAAATAATTCAATTCAAGATCTCTTAATTATTTTCTAAATAATACTATTGGTTATTCAAATCCTTTATTTTTTTGTTCCACAAAAATAACAATAGTGTAGAGTGAGGCAAAGGAAAATAATTGGAAAGGTTTTTAATAATTTGGGCTTGCCAACATTGGTGCCTTCTTTAGTGTGTCCTTATTTTTCATGAAGGAATCAATTGACTCCTTGTCCCAGATTGATGATTATCCCCTTTTTAATATCTTTGAATGGCCTTAGTTTTCTCAACAAAGTTAAGACAAACCTCCTAACAAAAATTAGACTCCCTTGACTATTTTGAGCTTTGAGATGAGATCAATGACTTTCACACATTCAAGATCAATCTTTAATCCTTTTTTAGAAATAATATGCCCAATAATTTCACCTTCTTCTACACTAAAAATATATTTCTTTTGATTCAAATAAATCCCATACTTTAAACATCACTAGAAGATTAAGTCCAAATGCTTGCAATGATCATTTTGATCCTTGGATTAGGCTCTCAAGTAATCTTGGTAGACAACCATGATTTCATTTATGAGGATAGCAAAGGCAACACACATGGACCCATTGAAATGTAGCTCTAGTTTTCTTTAATAAAATGGCATTTGAACATATACACATATTCACCATGTGTGGTGAAGGATGTTTTAGGTTTCATTAATTCTTTTAATATAACTTGATTGTACCCTAAGAAGGCATCAATCATACACATTAGTTTTGACCTTGTTTATTTCTATAATAAATGGTCCATACTAAGTGATGGATAATTATCCTTAAGGGACTTATATTAATATTTTTGAAATCCACACATAGCTTAATCTCCCTATTTTTTTTTTATTAAATCAAGGTTAGAGACCCACTCTGAATGTTTGATTGGTTTAATTACACCTCCCTCTTTTAGCTTCATGAATTATCTCTATAATTGAGGGGAAGTGTGGGGTTGGTGGTTCTTTTCTTCTATTTTAAAGGCTTTGTAGTAGGCTCCAATGGAATAGTATGATATAAAAAATCTTCCTTGTAATATTTTAGCTCATCTTAAGATCATGACAAACATTTTTATTACTTTTTCAGTAATGTTATAAGTATTTTCTTCTCTTTTGATTTTAATTTCTTTCCAAATTAGACCATATCGAGGTTTATTTAGTTCCCAAACTCCTTCCACATCTTCTTCATCAACTAACTTACTCCTTATTTTATAACAATCAACATTATCAAACATTACAAGACCTCTTTGGAAAACATTTGTTTTAAGTTGTATAATTTCATTTTTGAAAAGGGAATCATTACCTTCCTTATTTTATTTTATCATAGGACTTCAACCAATAAGATAGTTTTTGAAATGATTAAACAATTCAAGAACTCATAAATTTGTTGATCATCATTAAGACCTATCAATTATAAATATTGTCATGAATTTCTAGCTTAGTAATAATTTCAACACCATATTGGAATTAGTTATCATATAGGTACATAAAGGAGGTTGATCACTACAGTCTCAATTATAAATGACTTTAATTATATTTATGGAACTTTCCTAATCATAGGTTCTAGAGGAAGAAAATATTTTTAGAATGGATGGGGTCTATATGAGATAGTGGACCAAAAAATGGAGTAGTACACTTGAGAATGTGAATCATCAGGGTGTTTTTGGTCAAAGATTCCTTTATGATTATGTTTTCTATTTGGGACACATTGATTGATCCCATGCGATACCCATATAAATTCATCAATGTATTTACTATTTTTGGAATATGTTCTCCAAGGTGGGCATGGGGTTTTTACAAGATACCATGGTTTTGGTATCTAGTATTTTGGTAAAAACCAATTTTGGTTTTGGCCTCTCTCCTTTCTTATATTTTAGAGGTATGAGATAGTGGTTTCATATCATTGTTTATAGGTTCACAGGTGCTACTAGAATGTGTCAAATTTGAGAGTGGTAGTGTGTTGATATTGTATTTGTACATTGAAGATTAATATGGGCTTGTCCTTAAGGTCTAGTGAATTTTTTCTTCCAATGGTTTCTCCGCATAAATCCTCCATCACTATGGTTTTCCAATTTTATTCTTCTGAGTGATTTATGCAACTTTCCATAATATTTAGTGATAATCCTATAAAAGGAAACACATTTCAAACTTGCATACACTTTATATAATATTTTATTTTATTAATTCATCTTTGTTTCTCAAAGTTTAGTATTAGAGATAATGGATTTGTACAATGGGGAGCCTTTTTTCTAAGTGTGGAAGGATTTTTTCCTATGGTAGTATATTTTTCATTGTTTTTTTCACATATTTTTGTAGATATTGAAAACTATGGACTCTACCTCTCATTTATATATTGAGAAGTTCAATGACATCGATTATAAGGCATGGGAGGTTAATATGGAGGAATTTATTAAAGAAGGAAAACAATGGAGATAAGTTGAAAATGACATAAATCCATTCAAGAGATTTGATGAAGATTAGTTAAAGTTAGGCAAGAAAGCATGAGGAGACATTCAATTATATTTTATATATTATGTCCCCTTGAATGTATTTGAGGAGACCCATAAATTCTATTCATGGAAGATAATAGGAAACATTTACCAAACCAAAAGTCTAAAAAATAAAATATATCTCAAATAATAATATATTCTTTAAAATATAATATGGTGAGTCAATTTAGATCATTTAAATTCTTTTAGTTTGGTTGAGTCAAAAAGTTTTTATATATGTTAATATGGAAGAACATAAATGAATCTTATTGTTTTTCCCTTTACCCAATACTTGGGATTTTTTTTCATTAGTGCTTCTGGTGCTAATTAAAAATAGACAGTCTCATTGCTACTTTTATTTCAAAGGAGATAAGAAAATCCCATAAATGATGGCTCAAAGGATGTGTTGCATGTTTAAGGAAGGCCCAAGGAAAAAATAGGATCTAAGGGGGATAAAAATAAAGATAGTTCCAAATCCAAAGGGAACTTGAAAACCTCAATAATAGAGTGAAGTTTTGGAATATTGGGTAGAGAGGGCATGTGAATAAGGAATGTGGTCCAATCAAGAAGAAATATTCATATTCTCCTATAGAGAAATATTTTGACAAATGTTATAGTGATGATTCATTTGTTTATACTAAAACTATTAGTGATTATGCTTGACTCATTGATTAAAGTTTAAATATCATATGAATCCCAATAAGGAGTGGTTTTTAATATATATAGCTTATGATGGATGTGAGGTTTTACTTGGTTACAATAGAACTAAGTAGATCATTGGTAAATAAAAAGCACATTTGTGTTTTAGTTATGGAAGGGTTAAAACCATTGATATGTTTTGTGTATCCTAGGACTTGCAAGAAATTTACTTTTTATATCCAAGTCAAATGATTCTAGTGTGCATGTGACATTTGGCAAGTGTGGTTGCAAGTTGATGAGAGGAAAATTGGTAGTGACTAGAGGATTTCAAATTGAAAATTTGTTTAGGATAAATGACTCCATATTGTGTAACTTTTCCAATGTGAATAGAAAAATAAAAATGCATGTGTGTTGTGGCACTAATGATTAGGTCACATAAGTGAAAAATTCCTTGGGACCATTATTAATAGTTTTTCTAAATATCATGTCGGTAAAAAAAATTGTGAGCATTATGTTTAGTAAATAGAATATATTTTCATTTCCTATTTGTATTTATACAATAAAGAGATTATTTAACAATTCATTTGGATGCATTTCATCTAGTGGATGTTGGTTCGTGGAAAAATATTATTATTATGTCTCATTTAGTGATGATACTTCTAGATAGACCTAGATTTATTGTATGCATGATAAATCTAAAGTTTTCACTAAACTTTAGGACTTTAAGGCCTTAGTTAAAATGTAAATAGATTACAAAATAAAGTTGTTGAGATTTGAAAATAATGGTGGATATTTCTCCAAGAAATTTGATGATTTTTGTAAGCATGTATAATTTTAGGTTGAAGACTTCACCTTACACACACCAAAAAAATGGGGTTGTAGAAAGAATGAATTGAACCTAAATAAAAATGGCCAAAATTATGTTGAGTGGAACATAATTGGATTTATGCTTTTCCATATAGGTTGTAAGTACTTGTTATTTTATTAGTAGAACTCCTTGTTCAACTATAGTTGATAAAAATCATTATGAAGTATAGATAGATAAGAAGTCTTTTGATCCACATTGATGAAACACACACTTATACTGAGAGGGGGGTGAATCAATATAGGTTAAACTTTTATTTTCACAACTTAATCAATCACAAAAAAACCATACATAGCAATAAGATACATGAAATATCTAGCAATTAAGAACACAAGAGGAACACATGATTTTATGTGGAAACCATTACGAGAGAAAACCATGAAAAAATATTGCTTGTATGAATCTTCTTATAAATTTTGTAGGCACCAACCCATTGGAGACTCCAATCCCCACTATTGAGAAACAACCTAGTAAGAGACACTAATCTCTTCTAATAAGAGTCACCAAGCCCTTGATCTCCTTAATTAGGAGGCTCTAACCTCTAAATGAATAATATGATAATTTATTTGCAACTTCCTCTTAGATCTTACCTAACAACTTCTCACAAATATGCAATACATTCACTCATAAATATGTAATATAGTCTTCAATATTTCTTCTCATAGAGCCGCCATGATCTTGCTTTTATTTCTCTTCTCCTCTCACAATGTTCATGTTAGAAACCTCTCATGAATCTAATCATATATATTTTTTATTTTTATTTTTTGTATGAATAAATTCCTTGAATTGATTGTCTTTACCTCTCTCTCAACCCTCTATTTATACTTGTCCAAACACCTCTTCACCCAAGGGAGATGAATCCTCCAAGGGGGGTTAGCCCAATATCATCAAATATATTTTTATTTATTTTATTAGCACATGCCCAAGGTGGGTGCACCACTCAAGGGGGGTGTCCCTCTTTCAAAATGAAAAAAATATTTTTATTTTAAATCCCACTAAAGTGGGTACACACAAAAGAGGTCAAGCCATTACATAAATTTTTATTTTAATTTTTATCTTCTATGGGTGCCAAACTTAGATCCATAGGTTGGCCATCATAAATCACCTTTAACATCAATGACAATAATTTTCCAACAATCTCACCTTTATCATTGTTGGTAACCTTGCTAGAAGTAATCTTGGAATGTAAAGGACCACACTTCTCCCTTGACTGAATGTTCCCCCTACCTACTTCTCCTCCTTTGACATCCATGGCAAAGGCTTTTTAGGGCTGAAATATAAGGCAATGAGTAGCCCCCCCTTACTCTACTTCTTAAGAATTTAGTGATTGGATGAGAGTTATATCACTCCCAATTTCTCCCTTAGGTACTCAAAAGTATATTTTGGAAGGATTTGTAAAAATGTTTGCAATCTATTATTTTGTAGAAACATACTCCAACTTCACTGTTGATCAACCACTTTCTCTCACAGAAGAAATGATATTTGATTAAAGTATGATTTTTCTTGGAGTGCATAATTAGATTCTTTGAGATTTTGGTTGCACTTGTGTTATCAAAAAACATGGAAATGGGATGCTCATACTAAACCTTAATATCCTTTAAAGTTTTCTTCATCCAAAGGACTTGAGTGCAACAAGAAGTTACAATATACATCACTTCTATTGTTGACAATGAAACTAATTCTTGTTTCTTACTTAACCATTATTGACAGGAAAGGGCAGTAGTTTAGACACCACCAAGTGAATCCTACTGCATCTTTCCACAAAGAGCTCATGTAGCATAAGATTCAAGAGATGCCATCTAGGATAAGGGTAAGATAGATGGGTTACATGCCATCCTGTAAATATATGCATAGGAAAACATATGAATAATAGAGTATGAGAATATATGTAAGAAGAAGAGAAAGGAGAAGAATTAGTAGAACGTTTAGTATATGCACAAAGTATAGGGGAAGATATATGATAATTATATTTGATGTAAAAATGAAATATAAAGAGATATGAATATACTAGATTGATATTAATAATATAATTATACCATAATTCTATCTATATTGTGTTGTCTAATATTTTGTTATGTATAGTTAAATAGTGAATCTTTTGTCTGAATCAAACCATTTTTATCTTAATATGACTGAGTTTGGGGTATAAATTATAACACTTAGAAAGTACTTGGGGCTCAAAACTCTGTATGTTTTTCCCCAATTTTCTTGCTAATAATGGTTCTTGTTTTGAGACCTTGGTTAGGTTGTGTGAAGCTCAACAAAACTAATAATTTTAATTTTACATCAGAAATAGAAGAGTAAAGGAAAAAATAAGAAAGATATGAAAATATGCAAACCTATCCTCTTGGTGTCTACACTGTGAGAGGGGGTTAGGCAGCAAAGGGATGGAGAATGGAAAGGGGGAGGGATTCCACAAGGGATCCTCAAAGAGATGTGACCAATAAGAAAATATATCAAGTAACTACCATGGAAAATAATAAAAAGGACCAATGTAATCCCAAATCAGTCACACCCATGAAAAAAGGAGATAGTAAAATCACAAGAAAGATTAGAGAAAAAGCTGAATTAACAAGAAAAGTGAACATGACAAGCCCAAATAGAAAAGAGAGAATACAAAACCAAATTGTTGAGAGAGAAGAAAGACACCACAAAAAATAATTTTTTTGGAGAAGATGAGAATTAAGTGCACTAATGAGGGTGCCACGGAGTGCACCAAAGTGGGTGTTACCAAAGGAAAATATAAATAAAACAAAGAAGAAGAATGGAAGACCCTAAAGAAATTTTATTTATGCTAGGAAAAAGTAGGACAACTCACAACCAGTTTAAAGAATAACATTGATGATTATGGAAAATATATAAGTTTGTTGTTGGGACCCTGTAATAGCATCGAGACTCCACTCCTACCAAACCCTCCAAAAGTCCCATAATCAAACTAGATTTATCAAACCTAACATCAATCTAGATGATAGATTTGTTGAATTTATGAAAACTCTAGAAAAGGTTCTATCTATTCAAGAGGAATATTTGGAAGAGTTAGTTAATAAAATCATAAGAAAACTAAAGGAAGAAGAAATAAGGAAAAATGAGGAGTTCAAATTTAATTTGGGTAAGGAAATATGTTCACTAACAAATAAGAAAGTGAAACGATATCTTGAGGAGTCATAACCCTCGAACCATAACCCGTCCCCTAAGCTATATAAGAGGAAGAATTTTGAAAGAAGGGATACCACAACTTGTAAAGGGAAAAGAGGGAAAGAAGGAAAGGAGGTAGATTTTGAAGAGATATTTTGGAAAGAGTACTTCAACATAAAATTATCAAGAGATAAGGGAAGAGAGCCGAAGTCCCATACCATTCAGAAAGTAAAGAAAGAAAATGATAAAAAAATAGTTCATAAATCCAAAAAATTAAAGTAGAAAGAAACCAAAATGAAATGAAATCATCAGTCAAAATCACAATATTTGGAGGAGGCACACTAGAGTCTAAAGTTATTAGACTTTATATCTTCATTAAGAAAAGAAGTATTGGAATGGTACAAAAAGACTTACTCAAAGCATGGGAAAAATTGGAAGTAAAACTAGACTTCTTGATAAACTTTAACACTCCAGATATCCCTACAGAGAGTGTTATAAAAATGAGGGACCTAGTGTAAGGAGAAAAGGAATTTGTGAAGGCCAATGACAAAATATTTAAGGAATTCTACCACAAATTGGAGGAACCTCTAATAGAGAAAAAAATATTGAATGGTTCATATCTAGATTACAAAAGGATATCGGATAAAAATTAGATAGAAGGATATTTGCTACTTACATAGACCTAATCACAATGGTATACCACATAGAATCTCAAACATGATGTAGAACCCAAAAATATGACATAAAGGATAATCTTGAGAAATTACAATTAGTGGTAGAGGAACTAGCCATACAAAATTGTATTTTGGCAAGAGGAGAGGAAAAGAAAGATAAAGAGATTTGGTGCACATATTTTTCAAGGGAAGTTCATGTCCAAAATGACTTCCCTAAAGCCCAAGGAGAAATAACTGCACATGTTACTACCTCTGAGGGTACTCTACATATATTGGATATAATAACCCTCATGTGTCACTAGAATTTCCATGAGAGGTAAGTCTAGTAGTGGTTACTTCATATGGCCAAAAAAAAAAAATTGATGAAGAGCCTCAAATTGAGAGGGAAAGGCATGAAGAGGAAAATCCAATAGAAATCCCCCTTGTTGGATTAGAAACAAATCAGGATATGGTAGGAAATCCACTCACCTCATTGAAGATAATTCTGAGTTTATTGAGGAAGATGAAATAGTTTGTCAAATTGGCCTAGAAAAAGACTCTTTTTCCATTTCCTTCTCTCCACTGAAACAACCTGGAGATAGTTTAGCTCTTCCCAATCATAAAGAAGGAAAGAACTTAAAGGATTCAATGGCCCTCTTGGGTTTCCCTTCCTCCCCCTGAGAAGAAGTTGATGATGAGGACTGGGTTCAGGTAAATAGTAAGTCAAAAAATAAGGGAAACTGGATGTACAAGGAGGAAATAAGGTAAGTAGACCTTCTCAAAAGGAAATCAAAAAATAAAGACACAGTTTGTGATGTGGCTTCAAGAAGACAAAATACCTTGGACTCAATTGTGAGTCCAAAGTCTAAGAAGAATTAAGGGATGTTGCTTCCCCTACCCTAACAGAATCAAGGTGATTCTATTTTTCCATTTTCTTTGATTTTTAAGATTATATCTTGGAATATTAGGGGCCTCAATAGCCCCTATACACAAAAATTGGTTAAGACTTACCTATTAGATAATAAATTTGATGTCCTATTGCTTCAACAAACCAAAATGAAGAAGGAAACTTTTGATAAGATTGTTAAGAATATTTGGCCTATTGCTAACTATGTCTTGAGTGATGTTGAAGGTACCTTCAAGGGTATTGCCACTTTGTGGAATCCTTCTAAACTTAAAGCTACTATGAAATTCTCATGGAATCCTTCTAAACTTAAAGCTACTATGAGATTCTCTTGAAAAAACTATCTTATGGTCTCCTTTGAAGACCTTATTTTGGGATTTATTGGATGGTAACATAAAGTGTAGATTGGATGACTTCTGGTTGCTTGGAGGAGACTTCAAATATTTATTTCTTCCCTCAAAAAAGTTGGGGGGCATGGATGATTATTCTGATAGCATGATGGACTTGTATGGATTCATTCATTCTGTTGGGCTCTTCGATATTCCCTTACTTGGTACCTGGTTTACTTGGTCTAATAGGAGATTGGGCAATCAACTGATTCAAGTCAAACTTAACCAGTTCCTAGTCTTTTCTAACTGGAAAATTTCTTAGCACTTCACCTTATCTGCTTTTCCTAGAACCAGATCTAATCACAATGCCATTATGCTTAAGAGAAATGTTGATGTTTCCAAAGGCCCTTTTACCTTTAGATTTGAAATTATGTGGACTCTCCACCTAGATTTTGGAACCTTAATTGATAAATGGTGGAATGAAACCACTGTTGGCACCACTATGTTTTGTCTTGCTAATAAACTGAAAAGGATTAAAGAGAGAGTGAAGGGTTGGAATAAGTTCTCCTTTTCTAACATTTTTGACACTAAAAAATCTATTGGAGACAACATTAAGGAGGTGCAGAATATGAAAAAGCTGGGAGTGGTGGATGAAACTACTTGCAATAATGAACATGACCTAAGGGCTCAATGGTTCAAGGTTAACAAATAGGAGGAGATTTTTTTGAAACAAAAATCTCACATTCAATGGCTTACGGAAGGGAATCAAAATACCAAATTCTTCCATCAATCCACTATGAAATATAGAAGTAGAAACAAGATCAGATAGCTTAAGAAATAAGATGGAAGTATGGTGAACAATGAAAAGGAAATTGTTGTTGAAGTTGTGGCTTTCTTCTCTACTTTCCAAAAGGAACTCGATGTTGCTCAACAAGAATTAGATGAAATTCTTCAAGTTATTTCTAAGGTGATTACTGATCAAGATCTTCATTAGATGTCTAAATTTGTTTGCCTTCAGGAGGTGAAGTATGTTGTCTTCTCCTTTGGTGCTTACAAGGCTCCCAAGCCTGATGGTTTTCCTTTGGTCTTCTTCCGACATTTCTGAGATATTGTGAATAAAGACCTCCTAAATGCTTCTATAGACTTCTTCAGAACAAGTAAGCTTCTTAACCAACTTAATTCTACTTTCATAGCTCTTATTCCTAGAAAGGAAGATGTTTCCTCCTTGCATGAATTTAGACCTATCAATCTATGCAATACTATGTATAATTTTTTCTAAGATCATCATGTTCAAATTGAAAGTTTTTCTAATAAAATAATATTCATAAATCAAAAAGGGTTTGTATAGGGAAGACACATCCTCGATGCAGCTATAACTACTCATGAGATTCTCCATTCAATGGACCTTAGTAAAATTTTTGGGATGGCTTTAAAACTTGACATCTCTAAAGCCTATGAAAGAGTTTCTTGGTCATTCTTGTTTGCTATCCTTAGACAATATGGGTTCAATGGTAGGTTATTTAAGCTTATCATTGCTTGTGTTACTACTCCAAAGTGTTTGGTCTTGGTGAATGGGGTTCCTCAAGGTTTATTTTCCTATGGTCGTGGTCTCAAGAAAGGGGATTCTCTCTCCCCTTATCTTTTCATTATTGTGGCCAAAGTCTTGGGAAGAAACATCCAAAAAATCCTGGATACTAAGGTGTTGAAAGGTTTTAAGGCTACTTCAACCCTCCCTCCTACCTCTCATCAATAGTTTGTTGATTATACTATCCTTTTTGGTAAATCCTTGGTTGGGGAAGTAGGTCATTGAAAATCAATATTGAATGTCTATGCTCATGCTTTAGGTTAACATATCAACTACAACAAAAGTAAGTAATATTTTTTCAACTCTGACCAAATTATGAAAGATAGAGTTGTTTGCATATTGGGTTCCCAAGAAGTTGCTTTGCTTGCTACCTACTTAGGCCTACCCCTTATCTCTAAAAAACATAATAGTAATTATTGTAACCATATTATTGAGAGAATTCAAAAGAAGTTGGCTAGCTAGAAGGGAAAACTCTTAAGTCAAGCTAGGAAGCTCCAATTGCTAAAATATTTGCTTCAAAACATTTTGATCTACTACTTATCCCTATTCAACATTCCCACTTTTATTGCTGATAAGATTGAATAAATTCAAAAAAGATGCTTGTGGTCAGGAATAAAGGAGAGAAACATAATGGCACTAGTGGGGTGGGAGAAATTTTTTTCTCCTAAAAGTATTGGAGGCTTGGGTATAAGAAAAAATAAAATCTTTAATAAAGCTCTTACTGCCAAATTGGGGTGGAGTTTTCTTGAAGGAGATAAAGATTGGGTTATGATTCTTAAAGCTAAATATCTTAGAAACAAAGACCAGGGTTGCTTCCTTAGTACCTCTAATTTTCCTTGTGGCTTTTTTTTTTTATCTGGAACCACCTCCTCAAAACTACAAGTGTGCTTAAAATGGGAGCTAGGAAGCGTATTGGCAATAGTAATGACATAGATTTCTATAAAGATAGTTGGAACATTGGGCCCCCACTCAATTCCTTTGATCACCTCCACCCTTTAAAAGAAAGGTTGATCAAGACTTGTGAAAAAAAGGTTGCTAGTTATATTGATTAGGACTAGCTAGAACCCCATTGGATTAACTTCAACAATCAACTCATGGGAGTCAACCTAAGGGGATATAGACAACAAAAATGGGATCTTGCAGTGTGAAAGGCTTCACCAATTAATCGGGGAGGTTGTTGTATTCTCAAAAGATAGGAAGGATGAATGGTTGTGGACCAAGAATCCTTTAGGTTGTTTCTCTATTAAGTCTACCTATGTGGAATTAGAAAAACCTTTATTATCCAACATTGGATTACAATGAAATAATGTTTGATAAAAATTTTGATTCCTAAAATTAATTACTTCTAGTGGACTACTTCCCATGGAAAAATCCTCCCTACTAATAATTTGGTTAGAAGAGGGTTCCAATTCATTAACAGATGCTTCATTTGCAAAGAGGAGGAAGAGAAAATTATGCATTTGCTCTTCCACTGCTCGTATTCTAGAGAAATTTGGTCCTTCTTTCTTCCCTTGTTGCTTACAAAATAGGTTTCTCCTCCTTGAATGAAAATGTTTATTGACAGTTGGTCCTTCTACCCTTTCTCTCACAAAGTTATAAAGGATCTATGGAGTCAAGTCCCCCCTGCATAACCTGTGGGATTTGGAAGGAGAGAAATAATATCTTTAGGGAAACAACAAGAAATAGTCATGACTTATGTATGGATTTTAAGAATCAAATATAGGAAAATATGGAAGCTGGGGGATACAACTACTCTAAGGTTATGCCCTCCTATAAGGAGGTCAAAATTAAGAAAATATGGGTCCTTAAAAGGATCTCACTAATTTCAATTGGTATACTTACATCACAAGGAAGAATACTATTTGGTCTCCCCCTGAGATGGACTAGGTCAAGTGTAACTTTGATGGTTGTTCTAAAGGTAGCCCTGGGTTGGCAGGGGTTGGAGGTATTATTAGGAATCACCTTAGGGACTGTGTTGTTGGTTATGGGAAAAATCCTGGGATTTTCTCTAACAATAAGGTTCAGGTTCAGGCTATGGTTTCTTGGGGAGGTATTAAAATTCTAAAAGAGCTAGGCTTCCAAAAAGTTATCCTGGAAGGAGACTCTAAGCTCATTATTGATATATTGAAAGGTGGTTGTGTTGTACCTTAGGAATTAAGAGATATTATGGATAATTATAAAATTCTCATGCAATTTTTCACATGCTACAAAGTTCACCATGTTTATAGAGAAGGTAACCACTCTGCGGATATTGTTGCTAATGAATCTCTTAAGTGTAATGCCTAGACATGTTGGGAGTATGGTTTGTTTCCAGGAGAAATAAGAGATAAAGTCCTAAAAGAATATATAAAAATGCTTATAATCAATAAGTATTGGATAAAGGGTCAAGCTCATGTGATTATCAGAATGAATGGTGGGATGGACATAAATAATAATAATAGCGAGGTTGATATGTTTCAAATTATGGAAAATGATAAGGAGGATATCATCGGGGAGATAATTAACATGTTAATCATTTCCAAGTACCCCTCATATCACATGTATATTTGTAATGAAAAATCCTTGGTCATTTCAAATGTTATAGGCATGTCATACGTCCCTTCTCACCATATTTCCAAGGCTCGACTTGATATTGATAACCTAACAATATTTATTAAGGAGATGGATAATCATTTCAAATTTGTCCTTGGGCTCATGTATTTGGTTCCTATCACCTAGCGGATTTTTTTAATTATCTTAAACGGATTTTTATTTCTCATAATCTACATTTGTTCTCTCTACAAGTTTGGAGATAGTAGTGTGAGTTTTGGGAGAGCGAAATTCATTTGGGTGGTATGAAGAAGGGCACTAACCTGAAGAAAGGTCTAAAAAATATTCACACTTCTAAAATGGGAGGGCCGAGGAAGAGAAAGGAACCCCCCAATTATGTTTCCCTTAAACAAAATTCTAATCTTTGGAGAATGTTTAGAGTTGTTGGTATGGCTTCTTTCTTTGAAGCAATGTGAGGTTATAATGAGAATCTGACCTCAAAGTTCACTAACTCATGGAAGAAAGGTCATGTTACTATTGACACAGTGAATTTTGAAGTGACGACTCAGTTAATAGCTGAAGCCACTAGCTTGGAAAATGAAGGTAGAAAGGTGGTGAAAAAAGTGGTGTTGATTATCAAGGTTTTGTGGAGAAATTCCTACATGAAGGTGAGGTGTTGATGAGGTTTTAGAATGGATATGCTCGACTTGACCTTCCTCTGTCGTTTACTATGGTCAATATGTTTGTTATGTGTTATTTTACCTTAGAAGGTACATATATGACAGTTCATGCGTATCATTTCCCCATTCTCAACCATAATCGTCACAACAATAGGATAAATCTACCTTTTTATCTACTTTCTTCCTTGCTGCAAAATATTGAGAATGGGGCCTCGCCTCCTCTACACCAGGGGCTAATGTTGGCTCTATATAAGTTTTTCCTTGCCAATAATCCCCATGGAAATCCTTTGATTATTAAGCAAGATAACCCCCCATAAACAATGATGAGGATGTTGCTATTCCCCTAACTAATGACTAACCCATCCCTATTCCTAACCCTAGGACCCCAACTCCTCAGATTGACCCTTTGGAGGGAAGCCCCTCAAATGTTGGTTTAAATTCTACCCCTTGTTCCAAAACCTCTGCCTCTAAATCAAATCTAGCACCTGTTGAAAAATACCTTGAGTTGGAATTGCTCAAAGTGACTCTTGAAAAAAGAAAAAAATCCCCATTGCTTTTGGAACCCCCTAAAGTTAAAAACTTGAATAAAGATTAACAAAATACGAAGCAGGGTAATGTCATCACCATTTCCAAAGACTCTAAGGGTCTTCAAAAGGAGGAGATGGAAGAGGGGTAGGGGGTACTCTACAAGGTGGCTGAAGATCGATGAGATTGGCTAAGGTTGCTTCCTTTGATAAAAAAGCTAAAGGAAAAAAGGAGGAAATTGAGGAAGAGGAAGAGGAACAACTTATTGTTGAATATTTTGAACCTCAAATGGAAGAGGATAGCGAAAGAATGGAATTTGAAGACTTTGATAATGAGATGGAAGAAGATGAATTGGAGGAAGAGGAGGAATATGAGGAGGAGGATCTTGAGGCAGTTGGGGGGATACTCAGGAAGATGATGAAAATGCCCCTGGTGCAACTCTTTCTAGAGATACTAACATTAAGTTTTTTAAAAGAAGAATTACTTTCTTGCAAGTGCAACTCAAGGATATGGAAAAATCTACCATCACCCTTATGAAGGTCACTAATGGGTTGATGCACAGAGCTATGGTTGAAGTAGTGTCTGGTCAAACCAAGATAAAAAAAGCAACTAAAGAAGGTTGGAAAGCATGAAGATACGAAGGACCTGGCTAATGAAGCTACCCTTGATTGGAGGGAATTTGTCTCTCAGATTGGGGACAATTGGGAGTTAATAGCTACTACCAAATAATGGATATCTGTCTTCTTGCTCAATTTTGTTGCTTTGGCTCTTGGGATATCTGGTTTAGTGATTGTTTAAAACTCTATTGTTTCTAGATGTTATATTGGACTTTATTTTTTGATTGATATGTTAAGGTTTGAGGCTTGTATGTATATGGTTAATCTCTACTCTAGCCTACGTGTCACTATTTGGGTTAGTCTTTGAACAACTTATAATGTTTTTGATTATACTATTATTGCTCTTATGGATGAAAATACTTTGTTAAACGATATGGCCTATATACCTCTTTAGGTTGCTTAACACTATGTTGTCTGGATGCTATTTTGTTTGGTTCGACTGGTGTTGTTTCCTAGCCTATCTCATTTTTGTTGCTTCATCTCTTTTTCCTGATTTTATAATAAAAACATCTATAATCCTTTATTCTCATAGAGTATCTAAGGAAGATACCCTCATCACAATTGGAATCAAAATTTCCCAAGTCTTCATCATCTCACCTAATATAACATTTTCTTTTGAATACTTTGAAGTATTTCACTGATGCAGGCCTTCCCATCCAAAGTTCATATGGTGTTTTACTATTATTCACCCTAATTTGTGCTTGGTTCAAAACATAGACTATTTTATGCATTTCCTCTCTCTAGAAGGTGTCAAAAATCTTAGACTCATTTAACATGGATCTTGCCATTCTTTGACATGTTCTATTTTTTCTTTCAAAAACTCTATTTTTTTGTGGAGTCCTTGTGGCTAAATATTGTCTTCTTATTCCATGTTTTTCACATAATTTTTCAAATTCATTTGATGTGAACTCTCCTCCTCTATCAAATCTTAGAATTTTTTTCCTAACCCATTTTCATTCTCTACCAAATCTTTAAATGCCTTAAATCTCTCAAAAGCTTCAAATTTTTCTTTTAGAAATGTAACCCAAGTCATCCTCAAATAATCATTAATTAATAACATGAAATAGCTCTCACCTTGCAATCTTTTTGTCCATGTTGGCCCACATAAATTAGTATGTATTAATTCTAAAGGATGTGATGTATAGTACTCCTTTGGTTTTAAACTCCTTTTTTTCTTTCTAAATTGGCACATTTTGCAGATCATATTAGATGACTTTGATATCTTCGACATATTTCTTATGGCTTGCTTATTGATAATATTCACAATGTTATAAAAGTTCAAATGTCCCATCCTTTTATGCCACAACCATGTCTCATCTTCTTGTGCCATGTGAAACTTTTCACTTTTGACTTCACTAAGAATATAAAGATTATTTACATTTCTACTAGAATCTACAAAAAGCTTCCATGTTCTTTTCTTTCTGATTTCACAACCACTAGGATGAAATATGAGAGTGTTCCCTTGATCACACAATTGACTCACACTTAGAAGATCATGCTTCAACCCTTTGACATCTAATACATTTTGTACTGTAGGAAAAAATTATCCCTTTTCACACTTAATTTGGGAATAATATTAAATAAATGAGCTTAATTAGGCCTTAATTTAGTGTTGCAATATGTTTTTTATGTTCACATTAAGTTTAGGGACCTTTTAAAATTAAAATGGACTTAATTGTTCCTTATTTTTGGTGTTGTAAGGTGTATCTTTACACTTTCACATTAATCTAGGGATTTATTAATTAATTGAGGTTAATTATTCCTTAATTGGCCCCTTTAATTCAAATCCAAGCCTAATTAGATGCAAATTTTGAAGGATAAAACCCAACATTCATAAATTCCATTACAAAACACCTAATTTTGGAAGATGTGTGTCCTAGGTAAGTGACCTAGGACCCATTCATCGTAGGGTGAATGGGTCCTCACTTAGATCTTGGACCCTAATTTAACATAATGTTTAACATTGAGCAATATGTGTCCTGGGTAAGTGGCCTAGGACCCATTCCACCTATGGTGAATGGGTCCTCACTTAGACCTAGGACCCCCCTTTAAAATATGTTTTTTGTGGTATTTTAATGATTTCAAATCCACAATTCAATGCCAACTTGTGATATTTGAATTTCAGGAATTAATGTTAAGATATGTATAAATACAAGCTTATTTCACTATGTTTCACTTAGAAAATTGAATTTATCATAAGATAATTCAAGTGAGCATTGATAGAGAAATTCAAGAGAAATTTCAAGGCATTCAAGGGTAGATTTATTGAAGATTTTCACAACAATCAAGATTCCATTATCATATCAAATATTTCTTGCATCATGCATGTTGTTTGAGCTAACATGGTGCAATAGTGTTCAAGATATAATCAAGCATTCAAAGACATTGTTTCACATCAAATTTCTTGATCAAGATCTACATTCATTGAGGCCACTTCATG
>VDFB02112436.1:0-37145 GCA_007258455.2 Sequoia sempervirens | reverse complement strand
AAGTCATCCTTGGATTTGAGGAAGCGTGTGCTTCAAATTTTAGTGGTGTTTGCACGGGTAATGACTAACCTGGTGTTTACACTACATTCAAAGATGTTTAAGTATTGATGAAAGTGTAGTATGGTGTGTGAGAGTTGATTTAGGTCTCAATTAAGTTTTGTATTGGTCTATTTTCATTCCTATCCACTGCGGGAATGCTTAGTGGTGATGTATTTTTGAATAAATGTAAGTGTGACCTATATGTGTAGTTGACTTGAAGATGTTTTTCAAGTTGTGGATGGTATAAATACAAGGTGAGTTGATGTGAGATGTGGTGTGGAATAGTGTTGAGTGTTGTAATGCGAAATCTAGACTAGTAAAGTGCAGAAATGCAAAATGTAGTGCAAGATTGTTGAAAGTAGTGAGATGAAGGTGTCTTGATCTTTTGAGAGTTGTGAAGGTGTTGGAGCTATTGTGGCAAATTTTTTGTTGCATTGAGATCATGTTCTTTGTGTAACATTCTATCTTCTTTCCTCTTTCTATTCTAGTTGTGAGCCTTTGTTGTGAGCCTTTTTGGACAATGTGTCTTATTCTAGAAGTGAGCCTTTTGTATTGGTTTTACTTGATTACTTGTATTGTGAGCTAATCCTCACTGTGGTTTTTCCCTCCTAGGGTTTTCCATGTAAATCTGGTGTTCTCATGTGTATGGTGTTGTTTTTTCATTTTTTGTTATCTACATTTCATGTTTAAACATTATAACAGAATTGAGGGTTTAATGAATGCATGTGGATTTGATTATTGTTGAGGGTTTTGATTTTTTAATTAGATGTACAACTAATTCACCCCCCTCTTAATTGTCTTGTTCATTCAACAATTCTTTCTTCCTCATCTCTCCAATAAATGCCCACCTCCATCTCATTTAATCCACTAAAGATAAATGCCATTTTTTGAGTTGACTTTCTATGGGGCTATCTCTCTCTTCTCCATAAAATCAAACTGTAAAATACACCTCTATCCCTTCCAATCATTGCCAACCAAGTACACTCCCTTACACGACACTTGTCCTTTTTCTCTTTCTTTAGAGTACCTCTAAACACGAACCCTTGATCTTATGGCAAGATCTTAGCTCTCCATCCATTTGAGTCTATTTTTATAAATAGAGGCTTTCACCCTCCAATTTTTATCAAGTCTTGAGTGATATTTAGATTGTGTTGGAATTCTCATTGAGAAATCCACATTAGTGAACAAAAGAGAAAATCAACAAGTTTTTTGGGTGCAAAGCTTGTGCAGCTCAATCATGGAGGTTGAAGAGTATTGAGGTATAACTAGTTGTATGCATTTCTTTGAGTTTTCTACTTTTTTTATGCTTAAATCCTTTTTCATAGCTTCAAGTGTTACAAATCTATGTTTAAAATTTTATAATTTAATCCTTTCTACAATTGAAGTAACGCTTTACTAAAGTAACACCAATTTTTAAAAATATTGTTAACTATAAAAAATAAGTTATTAAAATTCACATAAAAAGCTCATTTAAAAAAAAAATTATAATCTATATAAAAGTCTCAAAATCACTAGTTCACATTCTTTTAATTGCTATATGTGTTAGAAAGTGGAAATTTGGTGAAAAATATTGATTTCAATGTCCCACTTTGGCCAAAAAGTGGGACATACTATTGTGGGTTGATTTGGGGGTTTGATGTGGAGCTCAGTATTTTGACTAATTCTATAATTTGACTTTTATTTTACTCTAATTTTTCTAAAAAATATTCTTGTCTTTATGGATAGTGTATGATAGGGTAAAGTCAAGGTACGAAGTATGAATCAATAGTAGCAACCACTAACTACCTAAAAATCAAGCTCTAAAGACCCTAATCCAACAATGAAGTACAAATGACAATAGAAACATAAATAATAAAGAAATAATACCATAATTCATGTGTTATAGTTGAATCACCTCCATTGCTCTTCTCCATTTTACTTTATATGCTTGCTTTCCCTTAGATTTGTAGTATGCAAGAATAGGCCTAATGATAGTGACAACCAAATATCGAAGACAATGGTTGTATCCCTTAAATGAAAAAGGATAGATCACTTTTATAGAAAACCAATTTAAAATGAAGGACCAAGATTAAATGATGAATAATGATGATGATCAATGGATGAGATTGCTTTGAGAAGCAAGGAAATATGGTTAGGGAAAAAATAGGGTTTAGTTAAGGATGGGTGATGGAGATTAAAAGGTAATAAAACCTTCTCGAGGGTGGAGGTTAATTGAGATAAAAGAGGAGGATGACACATAAAAAGAGGTCGTTGGAGTAACTTAAATAATTATAAAATTATTTAATTTAGAAGGGAAAGTGAATAATTAAATAATTAAAGTAATTATTTAATAATAGAAGAAGAGGGAAAAGTTGACTTTTAATTCAAATAATTGAAAAATAACTATTTAATTAAAAGTGGAGGAAAAGGATAAATTATTAAATAATTAAATAAATTATTTAATAGTGGAGGAAAAAATGAGAAATAATTAAATAAAGGGGATTTATTTAATTACGGAAGAAAAAACTAATGAATAATTAAATAATTAAATAATTTAACTATAGAAGGAAAATGAAAATGAATAAATAAATAAATAAGAATTTATTTAATTATAGAGAGAAAGGAACATTAGTGACATAATTAAACGAATATTAATTTATTTAATTAATCTAAAGAAGAATATAAAAGGGGGAATGAATGAATTAAATAATTAAAATTATTTAATTAATAGAAGAATATGATTTTAAAAAGTAATCAAATAATTAAAATTATTCAATTATGCAAGGAAGAAGGGAAATCGGTGTGAAAAATGACGTTTGCAGGCTTAGGACATTTTTTAGTGTTTACGTTTTGCCCCTCTTTGATACAATGTGAAGTCATCTGAATGTTGTATCAAAGAATAAATATGAAAAATTCAGCTCACAATATGCTCCGATGAAGACAAGATAGACCTATGCCCCCTCAAAAAGTTTATAAAATTTTGAAAGAGTTTTGAAAATTTTGAGAAATTGTTCTAATAAGAAAATTTGATAATGAACAATGTGTTTATAGAAAAAGGTTTCAGTTCTAGGACCTCCAGGGTGTCCACATTAGGGTTTGAACTCAACATTTGATGCACCCAACTAAAAGGAGGGTAAAAATCCCACCCTAAGGGGGTATGAATAGGATTTTGGGGGGTAAAAATGGTCATTTTTGCATTTTGATTTGAGTGAATATTGAGCTTTGAGGGCGATTTGTTACGGAGTTGTTCCCAGAATGTTGCCTATATTAGTCACCTCACATCACATATTTAGAGTTTGGACCTATAAACAACCAGAGGGCTCAGGGGCAGCGATACATATCCCTTTCTTTCCTTGCAATTTTGTCGAATTTTGGTAGATTTTAGGGCTCAAAGTTGAGCAAACAAATGTGGTGCACATTGTGTGCCACAACTATTGTCATGTTTGCCACAAGTGTGGCTCAATTCACTGCATTTGTTTGGTGTGATGCAAGTGTTTGTCAGAGTCTCCTATGTGGGGGATGACTCACAAATGTTAAGTGTGACGCATGTCACTTTGTGTCAATTATGATTTAGAATGATGCATGTGACATTATGAGTCACATTTGCGTATTTGTGTGATGCGTGTGTGTTTTTGCGATGTAAGTGTTGGTTTGTATGCCACAATTGATTGAAATCCCACATGTGTGTCATGGTTTGACACATTTGAATTTGTAACTTGCATACATTCATTTGTGCAACACATTTGATTGTTTAGGTTTTTGAGCCAATTTACAAGAAAAATTTCCCTATGATCTAGGTCCAATAAGTTTGCTTAGGATTTTCAATTGACACAATGTGCTTGCTTGTGATCACAGTGAGATACCTGCCCATCTACACCTGAGAGAGTTGGCCATCCACCTTCAAACTGTGAGATCAATTGTCTGACACAAAGAGGGATCAAATTCATGCCTTAGGACTATATCATGTCACTTTCATGCTTGTGATTCAGGCTAATCGAGGCCTATTGACAACTCTTACCGAGAGATGGCATTCAAAGACTAGTTCTTTTCATTTTCCCACTAGAGAGGCCATCATAACCCTTAAGGACATCTAGAGGATTCTGAGATTTCTTGTCCATGGAGAGTGCGTGGACTATGATCTCGATCGTAGGTTTGTTGCTATCTAGAGGTCCTTTGAGCATGAGGACATTGCGAAGCTTGGCATGGAGGAGTATGAGATCCGTTGGGACTTGTTGGTTGACAGATATGAGCAGTTCATTGTGGTTCTTTGCATCATGATCAATGGGGTCGTGATACCCACTCGTCGATGGTTCACAAATTCCCTGTTGGATGGGGGGAGATGTTGATTGGCATGATGACTCATGGGACTGTCTATGCTTGGGGGCCATACCTTCTTGTTATGCTTTACTTCCAGCTACATGATGTGTTCTACAGATAGGCATAGTATATTAGTTGTGGCACTACCCTTCTTATGGTATGGGCATCCAGGATCATATTATAGTATTCTAATCTCCTATGCAATAACAACTTACAACAAGATTACCATATATGTAGCTTTATGGAGGAGTTGTCACATAGATTAGAGTTGGTAAATTCAGATATTGGCATCTTGCTATTGATATTTTGGACTCTTTTACATGGATACCGTACCACCAATGTCAGCCATGGGAGGATGATGGAGAGAACTTTCCCTACTATCAATAGACACAATATGTGATAGGGGATTCCAATTGATATGATCTAGTATGCTAGATCTGTGTGGGGGGTTTCTTAGTGGGGACCCCTGATTGGTGTAGCGGTGGTAAAGCAAGAGATTGATGCTCTACAACCATTTCAATGGGGCTGCAATAGATATTGTAGATGTCGAGATGGGTCAAGACTATGACACATGGTGGGTCGAGCAAAGGCCTATTCCCTACACAAATCCAGATCAACTTTCCCTAGTGGGGAGGCTTGGGAGGGGTCCATGAGGTAGGTTCCATGATAGAGGACATAAGAGAGGAGATGACAGAGGTTGGGGTGGTCAAGGGGATGATGGTGGAGATGGAGCAAGAGGAGGCAAAGGTGACAAAGGCCAATATAGGAGGGACCGAGGTGCACAAAGAGTAGCCAAAAAATTATTACCTATCAAGGAGGAGGTAGTTGTGGAGGGTCCCAGGCTAGAGGCAGAGTAGGAGGGACTAGGGGTGGATGATGTCGGGGAGGAAGAGAGAGCAAAGCAAGAGGATATCATGATGGGCGAGGGCCTAGGTGAGGGCTTCCAAGATGTGCCCATCTTAGAGGTTATGAAGGAGAATGTGGGAGATAGGCCAGTGGATCCATGTGTCATAGCTCTACATGTGTAGCTTTAGGCTGCAAATGTTCATATACAGGTAGAGGTGGATATGTTGACCACCTAACGAGACATGACATTGATTAGAGCATAAAGGGCCGAGTAGTGGTCTATCTATTTCATGGATACTGTTAGTGGGTTCATGTTGGATTTTGTATGAATGTTATACAGAGCCAGCCATGAGGGTCAGTACTATTGGGACTTGTATGAGCAGGTGATGCCGATAATTGAGAGAGCACCCAGTTATGTGCAGAGTTAGAGCCAAAGTAGATCGCACTCTAGGCGGTTACAAAGTAGTGGGGGTGTCTCACAACCTAGAATCTCTCCATATTAGTGACTGGTAGGGTCAGGAAATGGGGCCAATAGTGATAGGATAGGCCTCCTTCACCAGGATCATCTCCATTAGGAGATAGGGGTAGCATAGGCTAGACCCATTTGGATATGTATTAGACGCTAGTATTTTTGATTGACCCTACAAGGTCCATTTTTGGGATACATCATGATATTGTACTTTGACACCATTTTTTTCTATATATATGTGAGATACATGATTTTGGTGGTCACTATGTGATGCATGTTTATGTTATATGCATATGCCTATGTGATGTATTATGATGTTATGAATTTATAGGATTATGAGGTGATTCTATATGTTATGATGTATTATGGATGTATAATGTATGGTTTATGCTTATATATGATTCTCTATGTTATGATGTATGGATGGATGCACTTGATCTTATTGTATGGCCATGATGGATGAAAATTCACATGGTCTACTTTATGTTTATGCGATCTATTTGTAGGAGGGAACTATATGGTTATGACATAATATGCTCATATGGATGATCGTATGATTCTTTATGATGGGAAGCTATCTATGTATTTGTATATTCTTATGAAATATGGATGAAATAATATGTTTATGATGATTCCTATGATCCTCTAACATGATTATGTATGTAGGATATTTCTGTGTGTCACAGGATGTCATCAGGATGATTATGGTGATAAATAGAAGAATCATTAGCATGGGGGAGTGGATGTGAGTATGGATTTAGTTGAATGAAGAGGGATTGATATTTTCTTGATAGATACTAGGCTTGCTTGATTATCATAATTAGGAGTTGAATTATGGCATTGGATAATGAACACCATGGTATGACATAGACAAGGGTGTGCAATGTTACCACTTGCAAAATAGACACATGACAGACAAGGAGTTCCATGACTCAGACTTGTAACCATAGAACCTTGTCAGAATGTGTAAAATAAGCAACTAAAATGCATGTTGATCCCAATGCAAGAAAGCATTCGATGACCTTTAACTTGCATAGGATTTTTTATTATGCCAAATGATTTATGAATCCCACACAAAGAACTTAGTTGCCCTAGTCATATTGCCAAGGCAAACCACAAACAACAATCAAAGAGAAAATAGGCCATGATCCATCATCGATCCTATAAATCCTTCTTGGGACATCCTCAAGGTGGCTAGTAAAATGACCAAAGATAAATAAAAAAAGATAAGAAAAACTAGACCAAAAAAGTCAACAACCCTTTAGATCTTTTTCCAATCGGTGAGTGTTTATTGATAGGATTGATAAGATTGATTGATGGATTGATAACACCTAGTTTCAAGAAAGGGAGCATGCCACATAAGACATCAAGTCTGGTTTCAATGATGCAACCACCTATATAAGGAAAATGACAAGGTTGATAAATGATGGTGTTTGGTTTCAAAAAGGATACATCCCATATAAGACAAATGATAGGATCAGGTTTGGTTTCAAGAAATGAGGAAAGTTATATAAGACATCGAGTCTAGTTTTGATAATGCCACCCCTTGTATAAGACCATTGATATCCAATAAGTGTTGATGGATATATTGATGATTAGGCAATCAATTAGTTTGGATTGAAGACTAGTTGTATAGAACTTAGTTTGTTGATTCGTGATTTGGTTGAGGCTCAAATATCCATTTGTGTCTAATTAAAGAGTCAACCTTAGAAAGAGACAACTTATTATGAGATGAATGATGATGGACCATGATAGACCTAACAAACCTTAAGGGACTGACCTAGTGCCTCGGGGGCTCATCGAAGATGGCCTTGCCTATGTAGAAGCGCAAGACATCGTAGTTTGACTTTACCTTGACCATGGATAATTTATTATGGAGTGAATCATGGTTGACTCAACTCGACAAACCCTAAGGAATTGACCTAGTGCCTTGAGGGATCATCAATGATGGAATTTCCTACATAGCATGTGCAAAGACATTGTAGTTTGACTGACTCAAACTGACATTGTTTTTGGAGTTTTTGATGTTTTATTGAATTTTGGGAGTATTTCCATGTTATAGGGTTTTTGAAAGATTATTTAGATGTTTTTGGATTTTTTGGAATATTTTTATTTTTTTGTAGTTTTGGGAATGATGAGGTCTGATACCAAGTCTAGGATCCCGTGAAGACATAAGTCAAGGATTTTCCCCCAATCAGGTACAAGACCAATTTATTATGGAATGTGAGAGAATGGAAAGTGAAAAGTGTGGAATGTCAACCATTAGCAGGCCATGAGAAGGACAAAAAAGCATTATTATGGATGAATGAAGAAGCATGAAGGTGAATGCATGGATTATTATGGGTGAAGGTGGAAAACTAGATAGAATGATGGTAGGGGATGGAGCAAATACTGACTACACATGGCACTTGTTTCCCAGGTTTTCACCATGGTACTTATCCAAACTACCACCGAAGTGGTTTTTATTATTGGACAAACTATTTCTCTTTACTATTTTCTTGATTTTTTTGATTTTTTTTGTGGTCACACAAGATACCTGTTTTCTAGGTTTTCATCAGGGTGACATTTTTTTTTATTTTTTTGTATTTTTATATTTTATATGGGATTATCTAAGGATCAAGTGTAATACCTATGAAGGTGCATACTATTGATAGGATCGGGTAATGGTTCACCTTCAGGAGTAGCCAATTGATAGGTGTTAGGTCCATAAGTTGTAACAATATAAGGACCCAACCAATTAGGCTCAAACTTTCTAGGCTTCTCACAATCTAGTTGATTTCTTGGATTTTCCTTTGGGACAAGTCTCCAATGTTGAAGTGTCTAATTCAGACTTACTTATTGTAGTTGTGATGAAGATGATTTTGATAGGCTTGCAGGTGGACCAATGCATTCTATATCTACTCATCTAACAACTCTAGCTCATGCAACCTGGATATGCGATACTCTTCATCATCATGAACCCTTGCATGGATACCCTCAAGGAAGGTAACTTGACCTTAATAGGAAGGATGGCTTTAGAACCAAATATAAGGGAATACGAAGTGGCTCTTGTGGGAGTGTGAATGCTAGTTTGGTAGGCCCATAAGGTGGGATTGAGTTGGAGGTGTCAATCATGACCAGTGTCATTGATAGTCTTCTTCAAGAATTTAATGATGGTTTTATTAGATGCCTTAGCTTGACCGTTACCTTGTGGGTAATATGAAGTGGAAAAGTGGTGTTGAATGTGTAATTTGTCTCATAATTCACTAACATCTTGGTTCTTGAAGGGATGATTGTTATTTGTAACAATGGATTGCAGGACACCATACTGACATATGATATAATTAAGGATAAATTTGGATACTTTATTTCCATTAATGTATGCCATGGGATAGCCTTGATCCATTTTGTGAAATAATCAATTGTTGTGATAATAAATTTATGGCCGTTGGTTGAGGTAGGGTGAATATTTCCTATGAGTTCGAGTCCCCATTAAGAGAAAGGCCATGGTGACATGATTGACTGAAGCTCCTTGGTGTAATTAATTATTTAATTACACTTTATTAAGTTTACTTAGGTAATAATTAGTTTGCTTAATTATTAAGTAAGCTTTATTTAGTTGAGCTAATTTTAGTTCAAAAATAGGTTTAGGGTTATGCATACATTGCTTTTATAAAGCAATTCATCTCTTGTATTTTCACAATCCCTGAATATTATTCATTTGCACATCTTCCTACAAATTTCTCTTGCTTTTTTGTTTTTCTCTTGTGCAAGGCATTTTCTAGTTTGCATTTTTGATCTTGGTTTCTAACATGGTATCAAAGCCTTGATTTGTAGCCCCTTCTTAGTTTTTGGAGAAATTCATTGCAGAGCACATTTAGGGATCCTCGAGGGTTTCTTGCCTTGATCCTATTTCTAGAGTGCTTTGGATCAGATCGAGCATCACCATTGGTTTCAAAGCGCTAGAAAAAGTCAAGATTGGCTTCTGTTCTGTTGATTTTCATCACCATTTTCCAGATCAATAAGGGTTTCCAGTCTAGTGATTTTTTTGCAAGATTTGGGGGTAGCCAATTTTTCTGGGAACTTTGGGCACAAACAGAGGTCACCATTGCATTTAGGTCACCTTTTTTGATATTTTTGATATAAAATTTGTCTATATTCTATGAAAGTTGAAAAAAGGCAAATAATTTTTTGCTAGGGAAGCCGTACAACCTCCCCAACACACAGATAAAGGCAATTTTTTTATGAAAAATTTAAAAAAATTTAAAAGAAGGGAGCTTTAAACATTGTGCTCCCATTTGAACCCACCCCATCACACCAGTGTACCAATTCCACTCCCAAGCCACTCCACCTATACTCTTGGTCGTATCCTAACACCAACCTCTTTGTGGGAGCTCCCTCCAAAGACTCAGCCACAATATGTGAGGGATCTGTGTGTTAAGCACTAGTCTCTTGTGTGGGCTCTTTTTCAGACTGCCATACCACTGCAGGAATCAGGGGTCTCACTCTTAGCCCCTTTCCCATCACACAAGACCAATATTTTGTTTTAGTCCTTATTGCTCTTGTAGGGCAACTGGTTCCTTTGGAGTAGGTTCACTAAATCAGCGTGAACTTTTCATATACCTGGGTTGGATTTCAAACAAGATATTGTCAAGTCGGTTTCAGCCCATTCCATTGGTATAGCATTTTCAACATTTTTCCATATTTATTTTAGGCCTCCCAAGGGCTGAAGTAGTTTCATTGGAGGGCATAACTTTCTTTGACCTTGTGCATCAGCTTTTCGTGGATTCTTGTGGCATTAGAAATGGACCAGCCCCTCTTCAAAGATAGGAACAATTGCACTTTGTTAGCATGCAAATGTCCTCATGTGTGTGCCCTCAAGATGCACCTTGAGAATTTTGCCCATAACCTCTCAACATGATGTAAATGTATGCATTCGTCCCAAGCATGCATATCTCAAACCCGATTTTCCATACAATTTATGAGGGCCCAACTCTTTTATTAGATCCCCAAAATTTTGCTTTGTTATTTCCTTTGGGAAACATGCTATCTGCTTTATTTTTGAGATCATGAGATTTTTGTGATTAAGTAGTATATATATTGTTGTTTTTCACCAATGGATTCACATAATATTGCACCCCTAATGCATCCTCAAGCAGTCTACTTTGGTTGGAAAAAAAAAATGGAGATTCATTTGATGCACAAAGGGTTGTACAGAGTGACCATGGGTACAAAAGTTGAACCTAAAGGTGCTACTGAAAAGAGAAAGTGGTTTAATAGGTGTGATGAAGCTTTTGGTACATTATGTTTTTCTACTTCTTCTGATCTTCTCTTTCATGTTGAGTCTTGCACTACACCCAATCAGATTTGGACTACTTTGGAGTCTTTATTTGGGAAGTAGGATACTATGAGAGGATTCCAGTTGGATAACGAGCTTATTAGCTTTTAAAAATCCTAGGGATTTTGATAGCATCCAGGAGTTCTTCACAAAACTCAAGTCTCTTCGTTTGCAGTTAACACAGTGTGGTATTCAGAAGTAGGACTCTCAGTTGATATTGTCTATTCTTTCCAAGCTTGGACCAGATTATTCAATTTTTGAATCTACCTTCTATGCCACGAAGGATGCTCTTGGTACTAGATTCACTATACCATCTCTTGATGACTTTTCTTCATCTCTCACTTGAGAGCAAGCTAAGTTAGCTAGCATGGGCATGGTGAAACCTTCTACATCACATACACTTATTGTATCTCAAGGGCCCATAGATCAGAAGGATTCTAGTGGAAAGGGAAAGAAACAAAAACACAAGGATTCCAAATCTCATGAGTAGCAAAAGGAGTCCTCAAATTCATCCTCCTCTTCTAAGGTGAAATCATCTAAGAAGGAGAAGGTTACATGTCCATATTGCAAGAGGGAAGGACATGCAGAACATAGTTGCTATAAGGACATTGATGAGCTGAAGAATCTTCTTAAGAAACATCACTGATTTGCCTCTAGGATGTCTACATCATCTCTTTCCCCCATTCCTCTCTTTAGAAACAATCCCACGGGCAATGTCCAGTTCTCATACCCCATCAGATATGAAGTACATGCCTTTGTGCTTATTCAATTCATGGATTTCATGATGGCCTTCTGATTCAAGAGCATCCCTACCCAGCATACCTCTTATGTCCATGTTCACTTCCCTTTGAGCCTTGCACTATGTCTCCCATTTTAAGGGAAACAAATGTATACATGAGTGTGGAAGGGGTCTATTAGTTTCCTGGGGACTCACACTTTTAGGGATGTCTTGTGTGTTCCCCATTTGATGAACAAACCTTATTTCCATATATCAAATCACATGGAGCAGCAGATCTATGGAGTTCACATCCTGATACAATTACCATAAGATACTGAGAGAGGTTATTTCAATCGGGTGGTGGATCACTCATCTTGGTTGTATTCCTTTGTAGATTTTGCTACTGATGATGCTTTTGTTCCTACAGTTGTTCATCACACTTCTAGTGTGAATCATCATTCAGAGGAGAAATTTGGTTTCTTGAACATTGGTGTTCTCTCTTCAGATCTAGTTCTTGAGCCACCCATTCCATCTCCTCCACCTGCTGTTACTGATACTTCTATGGTTACATATGAGGTTTCTTCTATTTCAGTGCAACAAAATGTCGTTGATCATTCATCTTTGGAGGTTTCTCTTGAGTCTTCACCTCCTTTGACTTCTTCATTGGTTGAGGTCACACCTAATTCTGTGGAGACATCTTGGGCTACACTTGATTCACCTTCAGAGATTAGAGATTGCATTCATGAGGCTTCTTCCCTCTCACTTCTTTTAGGAGATGCAGTTTCTTCACTTTTGGAGCTACTTCATTATGGGGGGGATATGTGGTCTTTTTATTCCTCTCTTTTGGGGGGGTTCATTCATGTATCTTCGTGATGGATGGTGTCCTTGGGGGGTCTTATGGAGTCCTCCATCTTTCATCACTTAGTTGTTTTTGCATCCTATTTTGGGGAGGATTTTTGTCCCACGTGGTTTTCTCCTTTACCCCGTTTGGTTTAGTTTGCATTGCATTTGTACATGGTTACCTAACATGGACTAGTTTCCAGGACCCATTCATGCTTTCATGCATTCCTGCATTCATCCTAGCATTAGGTGCATGCTTTTTTAGTCTCCCTAATTTGCACTTAAGGGGGGGTGTTGGTGTAATTAATTATTTAATTACACTTTATTAAGTTTACTTAGGTAATAATTAGTTTGCTTAATTATTAAGTAAGCTTTATTTAGTTGAGCTAATTTTAGTTCAAAATTAGGTTTAGGGTTATGCATACATTGCTTTTATAACGCAATTCATCCCTTGTATTTTCACAGTCCTTGAATATTATTCATTTGCACATCTTCCTGCAAATTGCTCTTGCTTTTCTGTTTTTCTCTTGTGGAAGGCATCTTCTAATTTGCATTTCTGATCTTGGTTTATAACACTCCTGAGTAGGTGCATGCACAAGATCCCCATGTATCTAACACTAGTGGCATTTCTTGACAAAGTGGTAGGCATCGTGTACCATAGTGGGCCAATAGTATCTAGTTTACATGATTTTCTTAGCTAAGGTAGGACCACTCGAGTGAGATCTACATATACCTTTCTGTACTTTGTGTAAGGATATTTGTGCTTCACCAAAATAAATACATCTAAGGAGGGTGTTATCTAAGCTTCAATGGTAAAGGGTGTCACCGATGATGAAATATATGAAGGTCTTATAGATAAAGGTTTTGCGTTGATTGGTAGACAAGTCAGGAGGGATGATTTAGTCATAGAGGTAATCATAGATATCTTTGTACCAAGAGGAATTGGGACCAACAATTTTGCACACCAAATTGGATTTGAGGATATGAAAGGTGGGGATCAACAACTATTCCACCAAGAACTCATACTATGGTACGTTGTTTGGGATGTCCAAGAGAGATCCTATTGTAGCCATTGCATCAACTACCTTATTCTGAATTCTTGGGACCTGCCAAAAGACAATATCATCAAAGTACTTAAAATTTTCACCCATTTGTTTGTAGGGAGTAATTTTCTCATCCTTTATATCATAATCATCGTTGACCTACTGAATAACTAGCTGTGAATCACCATAAACTTGAAGAATCTTAATTTTCCATTTGATGGCCATACGGAGTCCTATGAGTAGTGCCTCATATTCTGCTATATTATAGGTGCAAGAAAAGGCTATTCTGAATGACTTTGGTATTGTGTCTCCTTGAGGTGTAACAAAGAGTATTCTTTCTCCTAAACCATGACATGTGTGGGACCCATCAAAATAAAGTTTCCATGTGACTAAAGCATCCAAGGTGAATATAGACTAGGAAAGTCAAATATCAATAGATGATCTATCGTTGTGGGTGCATCTTCAAGTTGATCAGATATGAATTTTCCTTTTATTTCCTTTCGATCAACAACTCTATGTCAAACTCATTTAATATCATAACCCGTTTGGCTAATCAACCCATTGAGGTTGCTTTGCAGAGGAGATACTTCAAGGGATTGATCTTTGCTACAATCTTTGTTTGGTGAGTCAACATGTAGTGTTTGAAATTTTGAGTGGCAAAAACCACCACAAGACATGCTTGTTCAATAGGACTATAATTGATCTCGTATCCAACAAGTGTACGACTGATGTAATAGACTGCTCTTTCTTTTCCATCATGATCATTTTGTGCTAATAGTGCCTCCAGTGTTGATGTGGTTGTTGATATGTATACTATGAGGTGTCTACCATCAATGGGAGGCATGAGAACAAGTAGTGTTAACGGATAGTCCTTTATTTATTGCAATGCTTCTTGACACTGGTCAATCCATATGAATGGTACTCCCTTACGTAGCAAATGTTGAAATTGTTGACATTTATCTACTAATTGAGAAATGAACCTTCTAATAAACTATAACCTTCCTTGTAGAGTACGTAACTAACTTATGCTTTTTGGTGGGGGCATATCTAGGATAGCTTTCACTTTTGTAGGATCGACTTCAATATATCTATGAGAGACAATATATCCTAAGAATTTGCTTGAAGTTACCCCAAAAACACACATCTTTAGGTTCAATCAAACTTTGTATTATTCCAATATTTTGAAAATCTTATCTAATATCCATAGATGGTCACCCCTCAACAGTGATTTTGATAACAAGTTGTCTACATAATCCTCGATAAGTGTGCATGAATTCGTGAAATATTGTTGTCATAGCTCGTTGATATGTGGCTCTGACATTTTTCAAACCAAATGGCATAGCATTTCAATAGTATGTTCCCCAAGGACAAGTAAAAGTTGTCTTATATTGATCCTCAGGACCGATCCTAATCTGGTTGTATCCGGAGAAACCATCCATAAGCAATAGCATCTCATATCCTATTGTCAAATCCACTATGATGTCAATGTTGGGAAACAGGAAGTCATCCACATGTTAGTTTTGATATAGATTTTGATTCCACATGTCAGTTTTGTCACGTGCACTAGATTGGAGATCCATTCTATGTAGTCGATGGGTTGAATGAACCAACGTCTAATAACTTCTTCAACTCTACTTTTACCAATAGTGCAATCTAGGGATGCATTTTCCTTAGATTTTGTTTAACTGGTTTGGCATCAGGGAACAATGGAAAATGATGTAGCACTAAATTAGGATCCAATCCGAGAATGTCGCCATAGGACCAATCGAAGTTAACTTGTCTCTCTGAAAAGAAGGTATGAAACTCTGGTCTCTCCATTTCTGTCAAAGATGCTACCAAATGGACGATTCTAGGATTCTCATCGGTACTAGTGTTGAATTCCATGGATTTCTCTTGAATTATGGGGAGCACATCCAACCCTCCATCCTTGGGAACCTCAAAGAGGTTTTCACCCTCAAATACATCCTTTCTTTTTAATTTTTCTTGGTCTAGAGGTGCCTTTTGGTTTTCACCTAAAGACCTTTCCTTTTTTGATTTATTGTTTCCACTTTTATGACTAGAGGGTGGAACAGACTCTCCAAAGTAGGCTGCATTGTCAAGATCTATAGTGAAACCCACCTTATGATCCCCATTAGGTATACCTTCGTAAAGTCCCATGAACTTAGCTATTGCTTCATCATTTTCGAATATGTCCAAGTTGGGTGGTCCTTGTTGATCCCAATCTATCAGTTGCGGGTATACTAAAGGAATGTCATCATCAAAATTGTAATAGCTCATGGAAAAGGAAGAAAGGGTTAACATGGAGGTGTTAACAGGAACCCAAAAGGTTTCGATCTAGGTAGGTGATTGATTGGGCTCTCAAAAGGTTTTGGTTAGGTCAAAGTCACTAAGGGTTTTGTCAAAACTCCATTCCCATTCATTGGAGTCCGTTTCAGTATAGTAGTCCTTAGATGTCTCAATGTCCTTTGAAGCATTAGCATCCTCACCCGATATCATCTTAGTACTCATAGCAATCACTTTTGATGGTTCATACCCTAATACTCTATTCTTTGGAAACTTGAGATGTATTAAGGGCTATGTCATTCCATTCTTATGTAGACCAAGTCTACTATGTCCATTGTAATACTTACATCTCATGATCTCAAAGCCTTTACCATATTACATAGTTGGGATCTATGGAGGTCAATGTCTTCTTCCTCTTTGTATATCCATGTGGATATATCCTCTTTGTCAACAATCTCTTTGCTCAATTCTCCCCATTTTGTGAATGTGGTGGTGGGAGATGCTCAGATAATGACCTTGGGCTCTTTTTTGATAGGAGAAGGCTTTCCATGAGATTTTGGAGATGATGGTAGCATGTTGATACAATAAGAGGTTTTCATGTGGTACTCTCCACACCCTTTGTCATGAATTTGAAACTTGGAGTCGAAATATGGAATGGTGGAAGTGGATGCCTTGGTCAATGTGGAAGGATCAACATAATGAGATGAAGTGAATAGTGAGCTCTCTTGATTAATGGGCACTTGCTACTTAGATGTCCCTCTTAGGTTGCTATATTACTGAAAGGGATCAATATCATAATTTATTGTGATTTCAATGCCATTATAAGGAAATTTAAAGCATTGATGGTATGTGGAAGGGACGACCTTCATGGCATGAATCCATGGTTGATCGAGGAGGAGATTGTAGGGAAGGTCCAAGTCCAACACTTGGAATATTGTATCTAATATAGCAGGTCCAACTCTGATAGGTAATGAAATCACACCCTTAGAAGAGTGTTATGCATCGTCATAAGCCTTTATGATAATCTTCTTTGAAGTATCTACACAAGCCTTAAAGAATCCGAATGTCATGACCAATTTTAGGGTGCAAATATTTAGTCCTGCTCCACCATCTACCAAGACTCGTCTAATTTTATGTTTGTTGAAAAAGACCTCAAGATGTAGAGGATCATTATGATGCACTAAGGAGAGGTCTTTCACTCTCACTAACACAATTCCAATCAGTAATCACAAATCCCTAATCACAAATTCATCAAAATCTCACCATCTCTACAAATTCACTCCTTTCCCTTGTAGCATTCCAAACCCACTAAATCGGGTATAAGTTCCTAACCACCTTCTTCTAGTTCACAAATTGACTCAATTCAGGGACCCATTATTGAGCTTGACAACATATCAACACAAATCCATAGGTTTTTTTTTCACAATTCCTTCAAAGCTTGAAATTTCACTCTTTTTAGGCCTCAAATAGGCCACTTTTACAAAGGGACCACTCTGTGGACTTGTAAAAACTCTACCAAATATTGGGACAACAATTATAATGTGTTAAAAACACTGAATCCACAACTAGATCTCAGAGGTACTTTTATTCAAAGGGATAACTGTAAAACCCTCCTTTTTAGCCAAAACCTTAGGGGTTTATTGAAAAACGTCTTTCCCACACTCTTGCAAACTTATCAAAACCTCCAATAGGGATTATTTAACCTGAAAATTCTCAAAACATCATAAAATAATGCTTCCCTTTCATAAAACTCAATTTGACATACCAAAACCTTCAATTTTCACAAGGAAAACTCAAATTTCACCCTTAGGGCTTCACACCCAATTCATTTCCAAACCTCCCCTGCATAAAATTATCATCCTTACACCAAAAAATACTAACTCCTATCCATCCCACTGAGTTACAAGCTTCATAGTAGGTGGGATGGATTTAATACATGTTTGAAACCTTCTAAACTTGTAAAAAACCCTGTTTTAGCTAGTTAGAGTAAACTCTTGTTTAAATGCACAAAATCTATTATGAAGCCTTCAAGTTAGATTTAAATGAAATAAGGAACAATAAAATACATAAATAATCACAAGTTTGAAACAAAAATATGTTGTACGACCTGTACAAACTGCTGCTACAATTGAAAAAAATAAAGAAATTCTAGAAAAATCTAAGTTTTTATTGATCAATCTTCTTGCCAATCCAAAAATCAATCCTCATTCGAGTTTATCAAGGAATTTTATAATGTTTCTATTCTAAACTAACTTTCTAACTTCCTCCAACTACTTTTTAAACTCTTGTGACCGTTCATATCCCACAAAAGCAACTTTTACAACTTTAATATTTTGACAACTTTGCCAAAAATGCAATTTTTGCAATGTCAAACAATTTGGCCCCCCTAAACACCTAATCATGACTCAAAATTGATTATTTACATCATGGAATGGTCTTGAGACCTTATTTAGACAAAATTCACTTAAAATCTACAATCTAGATCTAATACTCATGAATGAACTAACATGCTTGAATGGTGCCCCTACACCCAACTTTGAGCTTTTCCAAGTTCCTTGGAAAGATGAATGTAACATGTCCTCCTTTGTATTCTTCATGTATTTTGACCTCCTTGAATTTTCCATCAGGTTCATGTTGCTTTTGCCTTGCCCTGCCCTTATCATCCTTGTGAATGTCTTTACTAACTTCATGTTGCTCACTGTCACACAACACTGTGGGGTGTTTCTCTTCATTTCCAACTTCAAACATTGATGTTTTACCTTCTTCCATACATGTAATCTCACCTCCATTTACTGCCTTCACTTTAATTTTTCCTTCATACATCATCCACTATCTAAGAGTCCTCTTGTTTGCCTCTTTTCCACTGTCAACAAATTCATCAGTCCTTGCAACCTTTGTCAGACCTATACTTGTATTATTTACTGTCCTTCTCACGGTCCCTTTATCAATACTTACTTTTATCTTCCTATCCTCTGTCCTCTCATCCTCTTGAATCATTATCACACCATGATTTACTATCCTTTCACCATCACAATGCACCATCCTCTTGCCCTTATCACAGACCCTTAAACTTTTACCATTCTTAGTCTTAACATCTCTTGACTATAGTTTCATTTGTTTCCTTGCTGCTACAGGGAACTCTACTGTTCCTACGACCACATTATCCCTTGTTTCCTGCCTTTCCAAAGGCTCCTCACACTCATGTTGTTTTGTCTTAGTCTGAGACACATCATCATTCACTTTTTCCTTCCACCTTTAGCCAATCTTATTTGTCACTGTCTGAAAATCTCTTTCACTTTTTCTACTCATTGTCTACAAATTAGATTCCCTTCTAGTATCCACTGTCCTACCCTTGTCAAGCATTGCATGGGCTACTGAACTCTCGTTCTTTCTTTCCTCTACATTTGCACACCTTTTTTTCCCAAACATAATGATCTCACCATATTCTTCTAGGCCCTCAACCAATGGGGTTAACATGAACTCTCTTCCATCCTTCTCAATGATGTAGGTATTTTGTATTCCATTATACAAGGCTGACCTATCAAACTGCTAGGGCCTTCCTAACAATAGATGACAACAACTCATGGGTAATATTTCACAAAGCACGTCATCTTTATATGGACCTATCTAAAATTCAACTCTTGCTTGTTCACTCACCACCAAAGACTGATTTTCACTAACCCATGACACTCTATAAGGCCTTGCTCTAGGTATTTTTTTCAAATGCAACTTTTCTACCATCTCACTAGACATAATATTATCTATACAACCTAAATCCATAATGAATTTGCATACCTTGTTTCTACATCTACAGACTATTCTAAACAATGCTCTCCTTTGAAGTAGCTCTTCCTCCTTTGTGGTCTTCAAGATTTGTTTCTTCATAATTAGCATCTCTCCAGTTTTAGGAGTGGCAACCAATTTTCTTGGGCTTGAACTACCTTTGGTCTCATCTTCATGAACAATTTGTGCTCTCCTATCTAGTTTTCTTTCTCCTCCACTTGAAGTTGAACCAACCTTCTCAGGGAACTTCCAACCAGGATGTCCATATTCTTGGCAATGATATTATCTTCCTGCAAATGTGTTAGAGTTCCTTCTTCCAAATATTCCTTTCTTCTTGTACAAAATTCCACCATAATAAGGTGTGTCCTCTCGACTTTGTCTTTTCTTTCTTCACCTTTTGGTCTTCTTCTATTCCTTCATTGTCAAAATAGTTTTCCATTGCCCCTATCCAATATAGGAGCTCTTCTCCATCTATATTTCCTCCATACACAAGTACAACCATTTTACTAATTCCATCTTTCCTTGCAGCCTTCAAAAGCTTCAACATTCTCACATCATCCAGGTCCATCTCTTCTTCTTCTTCATTATTAATCTATTCCTTTGCATCACTGTCTTCTACAGTGGATCTACCTTTGGAATTCAATGCTGCAATCTCTTTTCTCAAGGCTTCTATCTCTTTTGACTGCTTCTCCACCTTTCTTGCAACTATATTCTTCTTTGGAGGCATTTGGAAACTTTGCCTTTTCACCTTCCAATCACAAAATTCAATCTCCTTCACAATCTACAACTTTCTTCCACAAGAATCTAGTACCTTTGCTCTAATACCACTTTGATGCAATAAGGGGAGGTCCTGCACTCTCACTAACACAATTCCAATCAGTAATCACAAATCCCTAATCATAAATTCATCAAAATCTCACCATCTCTACAAATTCACTCCTTTCCCTTGTAACATTCCAAACTCACTAAATTGGGTATAAGTTCTCAACCACCTTCTTCTAGTTCACAACTTGACTCAATTTAGGGACCCATTATTGAGCTTGACAACATATCAACACAACTCCATAGGTTGTTTTTTCACAATTCCTTCAAAGCTTGAAATTTCACTCTTTTTAGGCCTCAAATAGGCCACTTTTACAAAGGGACCACTCTCTAGACTTTTCCAAACTCTACCAAATCTTTGGGAAGAAATTCTAATGTGTTAAAAATACTGAATCCACAACCAAATCTCAAAGATACTACTATTCAAAGGGAAAACTGAAAACCATCCTTTTTAGCCAAAACCCTAGGGGTACTTATTGAAAAATTCCTTTCCCACACTCTTGCAAACTCACCAACACCTTCAACAGGGCTTATTTAACCTGAATATGCTCAAAACATCATAAAATAATGCTTCCCTTTCATAGAACTCAATTTGACATACCAAAACCTTCAATTTTCATAAGGAAAACTCAAATTTCACCCTTAGGACTTCACACCCAATTCATTTCCAGACCTCCCTTGCATAAAATTATCATACTTACACCAAAACCTAATAACTCCTATCCATCCCACCAAGTTACAAGCTTCACAATAGGTGGGATGGATTTAATACATGTTTGAAACTTACTAAACTTGTAAAAAACCTTGTTTCAACCGGTTAGAGTAAACTCTTGTTTAAATGCACAAAATCTATTATGAAGCCTTCAAGTTAGATTTAAATGAAAGAAGGAACAATAAACTATAGAAATCACCACAAGTTTGAAACAAAAAGATGTACGGCTTGTACAAACTGTTGTACAACTGAAAAAAAAGAAATTTTGGAAAAATCTAAGTTTTTATTGATCAATCTTCTTGCCAATCCAAAAATCAATCCTCATTCAAGTTTCTCAAGATATTTTATAATGTTTATATTCTAAAATGACTTTCTAACTTCCTCCAATTGCTTTTTAAACTCTTGTGACCATTCATATCCCACAAAAGCAACTTTTACAACTTTAATGTTTTGACAACTTTGCCAAAAATGTAATTTTTGCAATGTTAAACAATTTTCCCCCCTAAACACCTAATCATGACTCAAAATTGATTATTTACATCATGAAATTGTCTTGAGACCTTATTTAGACAAAATTCACTTAAAATCTACAATCTAGATCTAATACCCATGAATGAACTAACATGCTTGAATGGTGCCCTTGCACCACATTATGGTTAAGATTTTGTGAGGAGAAGTCATGGTTAGAAAAGGTAACGTGGTCTGTATTAGCTAAGTATCCCATCATTTCCTAGAATTTATTGGCATTAAGGTTTGTGGGTACATAATTTATTGCAAGGCCTTATCCAAGATAGATTTGTGTTCAGGAGATATGCAAATCAACTCAAGGATAGATATTTTTGTGCGTGTCTTCCCCAAATGATCTAAAGGATTGTATTCAGTCTTTGACTACTATTTAGGAGGAGCCCCTTGTGGGGTTACCTTAGTTCTACAGGTTGTGACCCTACACTTTGATTGGTTCCTGATTGTAACTATTGTAACATTATCATCTAAGGCTCATATGTTATTAATGGTATACTCATGGGTGACATGGGTGTAATTGGCTTGATCATTGTTCTTAGTACTTGAAATGGAGGCTTTTCCTGTGCCATGGACTTACAAAGGATTCTTGAAGATAGTGTGATCATTGTTGGAGGTCGCTTGGGGATTTTCCACTTCTATGTCACCATTCTCAATAAGATATTGAATTATATTCTTTAGTTGGTAACAAGATGAGGTCTTGTGCCCTTTGATGCGATGATACTCACAAAAAGAATTTTCATCCCACCAAGATGGTTTAAAATGTCTTGGATCATAATGCTTGTGATCCGGTGGACATTTTTCAGTGGAAATGGAAGTGTCTCGTTTTTCTCCAAAATCTGCACCATCAGAAAGATCTCAGCGTCCTGATTCCAACGCAACTCGAACGGGGCAAAAAGGAGTCCGTTTGCACGAGTTATGGCCAGTCAAACCTTGGGTCAAACTGGAATTAGGGGCATCCAGGAAGCGGAAAAAATGGCATCGTAAAAAATCAATGAAACTGGCATCATCACGAAGAGCTCGTCGCAAGCTTTCCAACGCAACTCGTTTCGTCGAAATCCGACATCGTAGGCGCAAGATATCGTCAGTCAAAGATTGTGCTATGAAGGGTTGACTTTGGCCGTACGGATGCTGACGTCAGCGGTCAGTCCGTACTGTACGGAATACACAGGCGAATTTGAGCATGACACGTGGCGGTACAGTCACCGTACGGAACCAAACAAAATCTGCCACGTGTCCATCCGTACGGGTGACGTGGCATTTCCGTATTCGTTAGTGTACAAGTGGTAGTCCAAGTGGCGGCCCAGTCAGCATAGACGTGGCAGTCCAGTCAGAAGTTTGGGCGAACCAGAATTTGACACGTGGCGTGATGAGTCAGCAGTGGTAACCCAGTCATCGGTGACATGGCAGACAGCTGGCAGCTGACGTGTCTTTGGCAGCGAATCGGATTGTGCCACGTGGCATCCTGGTGGCGGAACACGTGTCTTCTCTGTCTCTCCTCTCCGGCGGTTTCGAAAATCGTTTGGTTTGTTTAAAATTGAATGGTGGGGGATGGATTTGAACCCCCTACCATCCATTCTCCGCAACGACCGCCTACATGCCATAAACATATATATACAAATTGGTTTTGCGGCCCTTGGACCCAAAATCATTAATAGAAGTTTCGGGCCTGGTCGAACCCCCGACCGCCGGCCAAGTAAAATCTATATCCACCGCTAGGCCGCGATAACTTTAATTCTATAATTTCTAGCATCTGGCTAGAATTTGATGACCGCCTAAACCAATGCTTTTAAACTAAAACAAACAACTCTAATTTCCTTTTATATTAAAACAAACTAAAAATCCTTTTAATGAATCGCAAACCCTAAACGAAGTCTCCGAATAAATAAAATGGAAGGTACTTAAATTTAATTTTGGGAATTTAGCCAGCAGATTATTATGTAAAAGTGGATATCTCGGGCGATTTTATGTGTGTACAAGGTAATTTTGGCTATGTATTTTGGAGAGATAAGGTAGATTTGTAAAATATTCTCAAATCAATTGGTTAAAGGCCAATTTGAGAAAATTATTTGTATAAAAAGGGGGCTTGAGGTGAGGATTGGCATAAGTTTTTTTCGTGTGATGAAGTCCCTGGCGTCAGAAGCGACTAAGAGAGTCTTGTATTGGAAGAGTTTTCGGCAAATCATTCTTGTATACCGAAAATGCTATTCGGTTCGTTTTGAAGAATGGTAAGCAATGTAATCTACTTGGAGTTAATCGGATCGGTCTCTATTGAGTAATCTCTTTAAGATCGAAGTCACATTCTCGGTGGACGAACCAAGTATCAAGCATTGTTTGGCACTCTTCGCCCCATTCTTCCCGTTATAATCACCTTATTAATTCTTTTTCTACTATAAAGTTATTTCCCGCTTTTAATTTTGATTTAATTAACTTGGAAATAACTATTGTAAAGCATTGTAAAGTCAAAGCATTCTCAATAATCGCGAATCTAGTCTAGATCCTGCATCAAGTTGGTAATGTGAGTTTTGTGGTTTCATTTCTTTATTGCGCTTATTTGTTTTGGAATGCTAACGGTATCCGTAGATTCGTAGCGCTACAAGCTCAAGACTTTCGCAACTCAGGATCGTAGCGCTGAACATCTAAAGATAAGCCTGAATGGAGGTCTCAAGAGATCGAGCAGAGCTCTTCAAAAGCACCTCGATAAAGGCAAAGGTGGGATGAGCATTCTTCGTGAGAGATAGCGAACGAAGTATTATTGAAGAAGGTTCACAAAGCAAGAAGTGATCGTGAAAGACAAGAAAGGGAAACAACATGGAGATGGTGGTAAGAAACCGCATCACCCCTCTTTCTTCTTCCTCCTCCTTCTCCTTCTTCTCCATCTTATCCTCATTCTATTTCTTCTAATCCTTTCAAGTGTGGGTATAAGCCTAAGATCAAACTAGATGTAAAATTTGATTTGCCTAAATATTGTGGAGAACTTAATGCTGAAAAATTGGATGATTGGATTCAACAAATTGAGGTTTATTGTAGAGTCCAGAACCTATTAGATGATGTTGATAGGATCCAATTAGCTACTCTTCGTTTAGGAGGTACAGCCTTAACCTGGTGGGAGAGTAAGTCTAAGGCAGAAGTTTCACAACATGGTAGAGTCAGTTTAACTTGGGCAGAATTTATTAATGCACTTAAGAAGCAGTTTTATCCCTTAGGACATATGCAGCAATTAATGATGGATTGGCAAATGTTTAGGCAAGGGAAGGGTCAAACTGTCCAAGAGTACACCCATGAGTTCAGGAAAAGGGCTATTTCTTTGAATGTTCCTTTGTATACCCAGGACACGTTGTTGAAGTACATAGGAGGTCTACATTCCTACCTTAGGCATTCTATCCTGGTTTTGAACCCTTGTAACTTGGATGAAGTGTCTGTTCAAGCAACACACTTAGAGTCAAGGGGTAAAGGATCTTTTATTGATAATGATGTAAAGAAATCTTCTAAGAATGCAGAGACAGGGAAAGGAAAGAAGGCGCAACATACCAAGAAGGATGAGAACCTTCTTGCACTCATTGTGACAAGGAAGGCTCGATGAAAATCAATCATCGAAGTTACATCCCTAACTCAGGCCTAAGTGGCTCAAAGATCGAATCCTAAACGTAAGGGTATGGATAAACCATGAACAAGCTGTTATGGATCTTGGTCTCATCCGGGAAGTTAGATGAGACTAAGATAACAAATACGGGTCTAAAAGGTAAAAGCCTCATTTATGCGTTTCATTAAGCGTTGTGCTCTCTACCTACAAGCAGTCGATTCTCTGAAGATGTAAAAAGGAATGAGCTTTTTCATTTAAGGGTTATGGCTAAGAACACTAAAATTGATGCACTCATAGATAGTGGATCTCAGGTGAATTTAATTTCAGAAAGTGTTGTAAATAACTTGGGATTAAAAACTACACCACATAAGAGACCTTATCCACTAGGTTGGATTTGTGAAAATGATAAGCTGCAAGTAACGAAACAATGCACCTTAAGGTTCAAAATCACTAAAAGTAAATTCTGTATAAAGTTCGGGCCATGGGGTTCCACTAGATATCCTGTATAGTGCTTGGTAGCCCTTTATCTTTATGACAGTAAAAGCAATCTCTACGTGCAACAAAATCCATATCATTTGTTTGATTGGCATTCAAGACATTTCAGCATTCAATGTGATTGGTGACCGACTAATCTTCGCAAACATTGTATGTTTTTAAAGAGGGTAATTAATGCAAGTAAGGAATTAACTCTGATGTCTGTCAGTACAGGTGGTTCTAAACATGAACTTGGAGTAGCTAACCAGGGTCAGATGTTGCAGGATGCACCCGCAGTACAGCATGAGAAAATGATGCTTGAAAGCATTGATGAATCCTTGGGTAAAAATGTTCCTGTTGTAAAGGATCGAATTGTTGTTGACTTATTCTCTTTCATTTCTGCGTTGTTGTTCAGCTTGATGCTAGTCAATTTCTGTTGGTTAGTGGCTACGACATTGGATGTAGATGTTTATGGAAGTGATAAAGTTATGTTTATGTTCAACAATATTGTTGTAGTATTCATTGTGCTTGTGAGCCAGGTTTTCAGATGTACAGAAGATACAAGACAAGTGGGGAGGCCAAGTCCCTGCTATCATTTAGTGAAATGCCACTTCTTTGAGTCCAAAAGGTCTCTGGGAGGCCCGATCCGTGTGGACATTTTATGGAAATGGAAAGCGTCCCCTGCTTTTTCCGGGGCAACTGCGACCATCGAAGATTCCCGGCCATTCCGATTCCAACGCGAACCCTAACGGGCAGTCCGCTTTGTGAACGGAAGTTGGGCGGCTACCAAACCTGTGGGTCAACCGGAATTAGGGGCATCCAGAAGCTTAAAAGTTCTGGCATCATCAAAACGCAATTGTCCGGTGTCATCGCTGGCGAGCCTTCCAGCCGGCAGCTCTGTTCTTAACCGG
Organism: Sequoia sempervirens; assembly: GCA_007258455.2. Lineage (NCBI taxonomy): Eukaryota > Viridiplantae > Streptophyta > Pinopsida > Cupressales > Cupressaceae > Sequoia > Sequoia sempervirens. Next base: position 10,490 of record VDFB02112436.1, on the reverse strand, counting down.
CTTCACGTAAACCGGCGATCACCAGAGGGCGCAAGATATCGTCAGTCAAAGATTGTGCTATGAAGGGTTGACTTTGGCCGTACGGATGCTGACGTCAGCGGTCAGTCCGTACTGTACGGAATACACAGGCGAATTTGAGCATGACACGTGGCGGTACAGTCACCGTACGGAACCAATCAAAATCTTCCACGTGTCCATCTGTACGGGTGACGTGGCATCTCCGTATTCGTTAGTGTACAAGTGGCAGTCCAAGTGGTGGCCTAGTCAGCATAGACGTGGCAGTCCAGTCAGCAGTTTGGGTGAACCAGAATTTGACACGTGGCATGATGAGTCAGCAGTGGTAACCCAGTCATCGGTGACATGGCAGACAGTTGGCAGCTGACGTGTCTTTGGCAGCGAATCAGATTGTGCCACGTGGCATCCTGGTGGCAGAACACGTGTCTTCTCTGTCTCTCCTCTCCGGCGGTTTCAAAAATCGTTTGGTTTGTTTAAAATTGAATGGTGGGGGATGGATTTGAACCCCCTACCATCCATTCTCCGCAACGATCGCCTACCAACTCCTCTACATGCGCGCTATAAACATATAAGGAGACAGCTTGGTTTTGTTATCTCTTGACCGGAAATTGGCTAATAGAAGCCAGCGGCCGGGGTCGAACCCCCGACCGCCGGCCAAGTAAAATCTATATCCACCGCTAGGCCATGCGCATACTTTAATCTATATTTAGCATCGGTTGTATTTGATGACTGTCTCAAAACCGAATGCTTTTAAATTAAACAAACACCCCTAATTTTTATATTAAAAACAAACTAAAATCCTTTTTAAAGGATTTAATCAAACCTCCCAAACGACAAAAGCCCGAGAATAAATAAATGGAAGGGCTTAAATTTAATTTTGGGAATTTATTAAAGATTATTATGTAAAAGGGGGGATATCTCGAAGATTTTTATGTGTAAAAGGCAGATTTTTATGTATTTTGGAGAGATAAGGTGGATTTGGAGAATATTTTCAAATCAATTGGTTGAGGGCCAATTTGAGAAAATTATTTGTATAAAAAGGGGGCTTGAGGTGAGGATTGTAATCAAGTTTTTTTTTCAGGTGATGAAGTCCTGATGCTGAAGTGACGGAAGAGGAGTCTTGTTGAAGAGTTTTCAAATCATTCTTGCATATCAGAGCATCGTTATGCTGCCGAATTGCTTGAAGAATGGTGGTGCTATTGTAATCGATTTTGGAGTTAATCGGATCGGTCTCTCTATTGGAGTGGACCCGAAGACGTAGTCACATTCTGTGACGAACTCCGTTATCAAGTATTGTTTGCACTTCTCTTCTTCTCTCTCTTTCTGTCTCTCATTTCCTTTCTTTCTGTTATAATCACCTTGTTAATTCTTTCATTATGTTATTTCCTTAAGTTAATTTTGATTTAATTAACTTGAAATAATCATTGTAAAGCATTGTAAAAGTTAAGCATTTCAATACTGCAATCTAGTCTAGATCCTACACAGATCAGCTTGGCCTTAGGAAGTTGGATGACATTGGATTGTAGGATTTTCTTCAAGACGGATTTGATAGGTTCCCTTAAGGGAGTGCAATTGCATCTTGGTTGGTTATTTCTTGGAGGTCCACGTCTTTGGTTATTTTGAACTGAAATTATTGTTTTATCTAGAACATGTGGTGGATTATTGGGTACATTGAGTCCCATAAGAGTGATTGTAGGGACAAAATTTGTTTATTGTATTTGCATCTACTACTCCATCATTTGTGACATTCTTGTTTCGAGACCAATATTTGCCTTTGCAATTAGAGGTGTTTTGGGTGTTTTTGTTTTTGTTGAAGATCTTGATTTCTCCTTTAGCAATAAGTGCTTTCTCGATGGTAGTAACTTTCTCAAAAAGTTTAGCAAATGTGGTACAACAATGGATTTGTAGTTGGTTTTTTAATTATATGATTGGGTTTTTGTCGAACACGTGTACCAACTATTTTTTAGGTATTTGACAAGCAAATTTGCTAGCCATGCTTCTCCATATCTTGAAGAAAGATATAAAGGTTTACCCTTCTTCTTGTTTGGTTTGACACAATGTTGCTATGGTTATATCATTTTCAATGTTATAGGAGAAACGTGTTATAAAATTATCGGCTAACTCACACCATATTTGTATTCTCAGGGGTAAATTGGCAAACCACTCAAGTGCTTATCTTGCGAGACTTCTTGGAAACACTCTCATTAAGTAGGTGTGCTCAAATGTAATGTCTATGCAATCAATATGGAACTCTCTCACGTGTTCTATTGGACTTCCTTTCTCTCTGCATTTGTTGAAATTTGGGATAGTGTAATTATGAGGAAAGGGAGGCGTATTTATGCTTTGATCAAAAGGATATGGGAATAGATCTTCCACAGAGTAAATTTTCTTTGTTCCTAATACTTGCATATTGGAAAATTGTTGTAGTGTATGCATTTGATGTGCCAAGATTTCTACGAAGGATAATGACATGTCTACAACATTAGCAAGAACATTGTGATATGGATGACCCATGTTTGAGGTAATGTTTTACAATCCAATATTTGGGGTGGAAGAATTGAGGTTGGTGCCAAATGAGGATGGATTTTGGTTTTGGAATTTGGGAGTGAAGAGTGGATTTTGGTTGATGCATGGATTGTGTAATGTGAATGGGGGATTTATATTGGATTAGTATTGCAATGGGTTTGAACTTGCTTGACCATGAGGGTTTTGATTTTCCTATTTTTGAGTGGACCCTTGGTTGTTGTTTTGTGGAGGAATACCCAAATTGAGACCTTGTTGGGACATGTTGGTGTTTTGGTTTGACCCCAAGTTCAAATTGGTGTTTGGTGCAACGCTTGTCATTGGAGGTTGTGTTTTAGGAGCACTAATGTTAAAACCTTTTGCATCTTGGGTGGGTTGGTGTTCAACGTGTTTTGACCCATGGTGTTGGTGAATGGTGGTATGATTTGGGATGAAGATGCTGCAAAAGTATTGGTAGATGAAGCCCCTATGGTATGAGAGGATGAGGCAAATGGATTCGTAGATATGATGCTAGGTGGTTGGGACATAGGTTGGGTACCTTGTGCTCCAAATATTAGTGCGGAGGTTATGTTGACCATTGTAGTGTTTTGAGTCATTCCCCTTAGTGGTAAAGTAGCATGTACTTGTGAAGTAGTATGGCTGGGAGTAGATGTGATGTGTCCTTGGTCTTGTGTAACACCATTTATTTATGATTAGTAAAGCATGTTGACATCAAAATTGGGAGGGAGTTTGGTTCCACTTTGTAGAATTTTGATGAGATACCATTGGGGATTCTCCACTACTATCTCATCTACAATGCATGCTATTCTAGGCTCTTGGGAAGTCTCTTCAATTTCATCTTTAGTTAAGAATATTTGGACCTCTTGTTAGGTGCGATTCTCAAAGGGATTTGGAAATTTAGATCGTGACTTGGACAACTCATTTGAAGAAGACTCAAAGTTCATTGTGCTAGTTGGATTAAGATAGGGGTCATTTTTGTAGTTCATCTCTTTTCTCTTCCTTTGTAACCAAGTTTGGACCATATAAGACTCGCAACTTGGTGAGTAGTATGCAATCTAAGGGATGACAATACAAGATGGGTGTGAAACTATGCTATGTTTTTATGATTTTTGAGATATAAGAATGCCAAATAATGAGGGCACTATGACCAAGATTAGGATGCAAAGTGACAAGAGGTGTAACTAGGTGTTGTGTAGAAAAATGTATCCCTTTACATTTTCACACTATGTTTGGGCCCTCTTAATTAAATTGGACTTAATTATGCCTTAATAAGCCCTTTTATTCATTTATAAGCCTAATAAATTACATTTTTCAAAGGGGAAACCAAACAAAAATTAATCTCGACACATAACACTTTACCTTGAGCAATGTGTGTTCCAGGAATAGGGAATTGGGATCCATTCGCCCAATGGGTCCTCCCTAGGCCTTTGAACCTAAATTTAAATTTTTTTTTGGCGATATTTTAATGTCTGAAAATCCATATTTCAATGTTAGCTTGTAATATTTGAATTTTGGGAAATTAAGGATACATACCTATAAATATAAGGCTATTTTATAAATTCAAGTCTAAGTTTTCAAGAAGTTTTGAGAGAAAGTTTACAAGAGAAAAGTTGATCAAGAGCAAAATTATTAGTGATTTATTGCAACATTCAAGATTTGATCATCATGTCAAAGTATTCTTGCATCATGCATATTTTTGGAGCTAACATTGTGATATAGGTTTCAAGATCAAGTCAAGCATTTAAAGCATTATTTCAAGCATCAATATCCACATCGATTGAAGCCATTTCATGCAAGATCAAGATCAATGTTGCAGATTTCAAAAGGTTTATACAAGGGTTTGTTCAGTGGTAGCATAACATTGTTAATTCATAATTCCTTCTTTCATACTTTCATTATTTCAATTCAAGGTTTAATTACCCAAATAGGGTTTGACCAAGGAAAACCCCCATTCACCAAAAATAAACAATTTTTCCCTCTTGTGTTTGTGTTACAAATTTTAGGTTGAAGAAGGATTGAAGACCTCTTCAAGAGAAAGATTGGAAAAGTTGTCAAAGTTGTCAAATCATGAAATCTTGCCTACATATATGATTTATGTTAAACATGTGCAAGAAAATTGAGAGGGGGGGGGTGAATCAGTTGTCATACAAATTCATATTTAAAAATTTATCACTTATCAATTCTTCAACCACACTATTCTGTTATTAAGTATGAGCATGAAACACAAATAATGAAAAGTAAATCAACACAATGAACACCAAATTTTTGCGTGGAAAACCTAATAAGGGAAAAACCATAGTGAGGGTTAACTCACAATATAAAGATTATAAAACTAAATACAAAGGCTCATTACCAAGGGCTCACTGCCTAGAAGAGGACTCACTGTTTGAATACAAAGGCTCATTGCCTACAAAGGACTCACTGTCCAATATGAAGGCTCACTGCTTACAGATACAAAAGAGAAAAAAAGATCCACTACTGCATTTAACACACCTTCACAGCCTTGAAAATGAATTGCATAAACCTTTAGCTCATTGCCTTTAGGAATCTGACACACTAAAACCAACTGTCACAACTTACTCACACTCACACACTTCTGCTCTTATGATTGTGGCTCACTTTCGTCACTTTTCATCACAATGTCATACAATTTGACTTGCTCTTATACCATTCTCAACCTTAGAAGCATTTACCAAGGTCAACCACAAATAACTCATTTCATAAATTCAAATTAGGTTGGTAACTCAAGATTCCCATAGTGGAAATGAATAAGAGTGGACCGATAAAATTATTTTTCAAGACAAAAAAATAATATTCTTGAAACAACCACACACAATTAATTTTTATTCTTTGAATGAAGTGTAAACACCAGGTTGGCCAAACCTAATGAAGACACAAATGAAGAATGATGCACACACTTCCCAACTTGAAGATGACACACAGACACCTCAACACACTTCAATATTCACGAGACTTCGTCTTAGACTTCTTCAGATACGTCTGCAACAAAACAATATACTCCATACACTAAATACCTTTCACTAGATCATTTGAACTATGCAAACCTATACTGGAACATAGAAACATGACTTCCAGATTACCAAACTTCAACCTTCTTTGCCAAAACATAGAGAATACCATCATAAGGCAAATCCCAGATCCGCAAGATTTGAAACTAACCAGTGGAGGACTACAGAGCAGAAACATTTCTCCCAGTCCATAGAAGATCAACTCTACCGGTGAAATACACATACCGGTGGACACAACTTTCACATATGATCTTATCAAAAGCTGAAACTCAGAATATGTCACCATTAGATCGCCATCAACAAACCTTCAAAACAGCATAGGCATAGAATCAATACAGGAGAAATGTGAAGCACATACCAGAGCACAATCTAAACACATTCATCACTTTGACTTCTCTTCTTTATTAATTTTCTCAAAAGCACTTGGAAAAATCATCAACGCAACTCATCTACAATCAAATAAGATAGCTCCATGTGCTCACAACATCTCAACAACATCTCAACTATACATGCACAATCTGCATCATACTAAACAGTGTTGACATCAATGACAACACCACCAGAAAAGCCCATATTTTCAACAATTTCAAACTTTTCAACACTGAAACGTGGACAAATTAGAAACTACAGATTAGTATCAAGGTGATCACACAAAACTAGTTTACAATTTCGTTGAGGAAGCAAAATTGCAAAAAACACTCCCATGAAGAAAATTTTGGGTTTTGGGGGGTTTGAACAAACTTAGGGTTCGAACGAACCCAAAGAAGGTTCGCTTGAACCCCCTTCGAACAAAGCCTATTAAATGATGGGTCCCTCATTTTTCACGTTTTCCGGAATAAAAACAAAGATAAATTTTGAAAAAAGGGGGGTTCGCTCGAACCCCCCTTTTGAGTGAACCCCCATTCGTTTGAAAGGTCAAGGGGGGTTCGCTCGAATGGGGGTTTGAGCGAACCCCCCTTTTTCCCCCTTCTCCCCCTCTTTCACCAAATTTTTGCAAAATTTTTCCCTTCGAAGCTTGGGTTGAGGATGAAAATGGAGGAGACTTCACAAACCCAACTGGATGATGGTAGTCCTCGGAACAAACTATCCATCGAATATAATTTTAATATGTTTTGGTTTTATTATGTGTTTTATTTTTTAGTTTGATTAAACATAAGTTTTTCATTGAAAATCAAGTGCTATGTTCTGCACATGTGGAAAAATAGCATATTATCATTTAAAAAAAAATAGCAGTGCACTAGATATTGATGTCCTTGATCCAACAAAAAAAAAAAATTTCAATACATACAAAAAAAGTTATGCTTTAGCTAGCGAATCATGTCTAAATTGTAAAAGGTTTGACATTGAAACTTAATTAAAAAAAACAATATTCAATGAAATGCTATGAAACCAATTCCATACACTAGATATCATAGTTAAAAATATAAATTCATAAAAATTAGATTTTTATCCTTTATATAAAAAAAGTTGTGTTAGCCAGTGATGTCACTCTTTAAAAATGATGGTTTATATTAAAAACTAATTTTCGAAGGAGATGGAAAATGAAGTACAATCTTCTTCAAATTTTTTTGAAAAAAATATATTTAGAATCTGTAGACAAAATATCACAAATCACTAGTTTGCATCATCTTCAAATTCCTTACAGTTTAGCTGCTATAGGTGCCAGAAAGTGAAGATTTAGTTAAAAAAATTCAGTTCAATGTCGAGTTTGGCCAAAAATTGTAAACCAGTATTGTGGGATCACCCATCAGAAGCTCCCGAAATTTTCTTGAAAACCCTCAAAAAAGACCCATTCGCCCATGGGTGAATGAGTCCCTGACAACCTCTTGAAAGTGACTTTTGGTGACTGGTAAACATCATTCTGCCCTTCTTAGATCCGCAATAAATTTTCTATTTCTATCAATATTGAGCTTTATATTGTTGTTGCAAGTTTGAATTGGCATAATTAGGTTGATTTGCTATTTTTAGTTTTTCTCCCAAAATCCCTGTTTGAACTTTACACCCATCCTCAAGCATAAGGAAATATGAAGATTCTCACATTGAGTTGATTCACCTAAGGGTTGTTAGTCAATTCTTTGTGGGGATCTCATTTCCTAATGAAAATAGAAAGATAGGTCCATAATAACCCTATTTTTCTATGTTTTACTTTGGTGAACCCAACATTTGAGCATCATAACTTTCTAATTTTGGAACCCATTTCAACCCTAGATCTAGTATTTTTATAACTTTGCATTGCATTGCATTGATTTGCATCTCATTTAGGGTTGTTTACTTGCATTATTTTGCATCTCATTTAGGGTTAAAGGTTTGCATTGTTGCATTCTTTAAAATCTAGTAAATTCAAAAAATTCAGTCATTTTGTATAGTGTTTATATAACATTGCATGATTAGTCATTTACATCAAAAAATAAAATCAAAATTGCATCTCGTATTAGGTCTTTTTGCTTGTCATTTAGCATCATTTTGCACTTGCATTTAGACTTGATTTTTCATAAATCTGAAACTATAACCACCTGTTTGTACCTAGAATATGAAAGCATAAAAATCAATTCAGAAATTTGTAAATTAATTTTTAAAAATCCTAAAGCAAGACCCATTTTCCCATGAGTGAATCGGTCTTTGATCATGGCTTTTTTTGCATTTCTAAGCATCAAAAACACTATTCCTGCATTATGTATTCTTGCATTTAGTTTGTTGTTTTAGTTTCAAGTATTTTTGTTTTTTTAAATTATTCATATTAAGGTTAGTTTTTCAAATTCACTACATTGCTTGAATTCAAATTTGTATCATTTTTTAGATTTTTGCACAGTATAATCAACACATTATCTTGTTTAAAATTTGGAAATTTCTTTTTACATACTTGCATGAATTCTAGGGTGTTTGATTGCATTTTACCTATTCCCCATTTTGGGTGCACCTTGGGTTTGTGAAACTTGTATGAGCTTCACAACTTGGTGTTCTATTTCCAATATTATCACGAGATGTAGTTCGAGACTCATGTCATCCCACGATACATCACTCTTTGTGGATCTTGGGTTTTCTAACTCCTTCGCTCATAGTGTTGACACTAGTCAACCCACTATGGATCATACCCTTGACACTTCATTACCCATGACCTCCATACCAACAACCAATGTGAATAATGTTGAAATAATGGTTGCTAATGTCCCTCAAAAGAACCTAAGTTCTAAATATATTGTTGGTACTACGATTCTTACCATAGATAACATGAGGAAAATGCTTAAATATGAACAAGGAACATAAATCTTGTGTAGTCTCTCTTACATCATTAATCATCACAGGAAAAAGTTATCCTATAAACCCTTCGATAAAATTCATTTAAGTTTAACCTCATAAGGGCCAAAACAAAATTCCCCTTGACATTGCTTTCTCACAAAATGACATAATTAAACATGCATTCGATGATCCTCTTTACATAGCTAGAAGAATCAATAACAAGATTACTAATGGGATACTAATTGATCTCGTATGTATAGAGAATTTGATAACTGAAGAATTCATATTTGTGCATGAGCTTTACCAAGATACTTATGAGAAATCAAAAGCATGGATCAAAACACATAATGGTTTTTCTTTCCCTACGATAGGTTTGATCACTCTTCCTCTAAAAGTTGGACCAAAACAATCAAGTATCATTCTCCATCATCCCATCGTTGGACCAATTTTGTGTGAAGTTAGGCTACCCATGGACTCGCTCCATGAATTTTGTCTCATCAGTTGTGCATAAATTCTTAAAGTTTCCATTTGGCAATGCAATCTTTACTATGCACCATAGTGGCTTTAATTCCGTGTCATCCCATGGGAATTTATCATTGGATTTCTTTTGGATTGAACCTATGAAACCTATTAGGCCTCATGAGGATTTATTTTTCAAATCCTATCAAAATTTAAGGTGAAGCACATAGCAGAGTTATCCCTTAGCAATATGCCTCAACCCACGATTGAGCCTCCCATCCTTGATCAGACAATGATTGAACCAAAAGCCCTTCCACGTAACCAAGATCAATCCATGAAAAATCCTTAACCCATTTCCTATAAGAGACCACAAGATAACCAAATAAGTTCCATTGTGCCTCCTAAAATAAAACAAGTTTATAAAGCTAAAGAGAAAGTGGTTGAACAACCTCCCATGGTTCCTTTTGTTCCTCCCTTAAGGGAAGAAAAGAAACCAATGGTTGATAAACCTGATCATACACAATCACAACTTGAAAATAGAACAAAAAGAAACCAACATGCTAGAGAGCATAGGCATAGACATCATGCTATTGCTCATCTGTTACAAATAAAAGATGAGTCAACAAATAAAAATCAAATAACTCAAGAAATGCATGATGATTCTCCACCTTCGTCACAACAAGAAATTCCTATATCTTGAACATAATAAAAAAAAGAACCTTGGACATGGATATTATCATTAGACCTTCTATTGTGATTAACTTGGTTGATGATAATGAGATTTTTAAATTGACGAGGAAGTGCATAATGAGCAAAATTTATTGTTTTCCTCTTTTATGAACTTAAATGATAATAACCATGATGATCCTCCTACAAAGAGTGATTCACCACATGATGAACTTGGTCATTGTCCTAGTTTTTCACTTGACGTTGTCCCTTTGATTAGTTGTTTTCCTTCCACATATGATGAACAAGATTGGGATGAAGATGAACTACTATCTAGGTTGACTTGCTGTTAGGGTTAGAGATGGCAGATATCTAACAATTAAATGTAGATTTAAATAATAAACAGAGAAACTAAAACACACACAGAATAAATCATAACACAAGAGAATTTAACGTGGTTCACCCAATCTGGGCTACATCCACCAAACCGCAGCCATCCAATACTTTTATTATCCAGTGCAAAACCTATTACAATCTTGCGAATAATCGCGTTTTTCATCA